>JABSNV010000089.1:0-103364 GCA_024085815.1 Flaveria linearis
TCGTTGCTCCTAAGGCAACTATGGATCACTGTCCATAATCTACCTAGGCTCGTAATAGGCCTAGTTTTACTAAACCAGGCAACCATTTCCAAGACTTCTTAACCGTCAAATCCATCCTGCCCCTTAGAAACCATGCAAGACTTTCTCACGTTCATTAATTAATGCATGCATTCTTCATTCATCATGTTCCTCTTTCATTATCTTCACTTTACGTTCTTATTACATTCGTTTCATTCTTTCATTCATTCACGTAAAGTTATTAAAAGATAACATACATTTACATAAGGAACATAAGTATTACAAATCATTAGTATTTGCCATCTATCATGGCCACATCAATACTTAACATACATACATCATACATACACTTCTCTATACACTCACATCAGCCCTGTTCGGGCGACTGAACTATTACCAGTCGCATGTCCTCCATGCGACTGGGCCATGCGATTGGGCTATCTGCGAATGGGACTCAAACGTGCGATGAACTTCCTTCCGTACGACTAGACACTATGCGACTAGGCTATATGCGACTACTCTTAACCGTACGATTGAACTACCCTGCGATTGGACCTATGCGACCGAATCCCCAATCGCATAGTCCATCATGCGACTGAGTTTCAATCGGCGACTGAGCCTCAATCGGGCGATTGGACATCAACTATTCCTCATCGGCCGAATGGCCCTTCAGTCGCATAACCCTAACTGGGCAGCGACTGGAGTTCTCATACACTGCAGTCGCGAAACCCCCGTCCCCACAGTCACCATAAACCCATTTTCAGCCCAATTCAACCCTCCAAGCTCAGGGATTCCTACTAGCCTCAACAAGCATATTCTAGTCCTAATTCATAACCAAACACATTACTCAAGATTCTACCCAAATGGGTCAAACTTCACTATTTCAAAAAGGGTTTATATGTGATTCCCCCCAAAATCGTTAGAAAACATGTAAATGAGGGGTCTAGAACTCACATTGTCAGGTAGGAGTTGGTGAGCTTCGATTTGGCTAGCATCACGATCGATCTTGAACTCGGCAGCACTTTCCCTCTCTTCTCTCTGTTCTCTGTCGCTCCCTGCTCTCTCCCCGACTGAAAATGGGGAGGAGAATGGAGCTACCCCCCTTTTATACCCACATCCCAGTCGCGTCTGGTCCGGGGCGACTGGACCTTCAGTCGCATTCAACACTATGCGATTGGACCCCAATCGCACGTGTTTTCCATGCGGCTCATACTTCATTCGGGTGGTTGAACCCCATCGTGCGGTTGAGCTTCAATCGGCCGAATAGCCATGCGGTTGAACCTCCGTCGCATAAATCCCACGGCGACTGAGGCTCATCGCACAAACCTACAAAAGTCAAACTTTCGGGTGTTACACCTGATGAGTTAAGTGGGATTCATCCAACATTCCATAGTGCAGAGGAGGACACTGTTCATCACTCCAGCCTCATTAACTCACACTTACAGCTGGATGATGAAGAATGTGAAGTGTCCTTTCCAAAATCTGCTGTAAATCATTCTTTTGAGCAGATGGGTTATGAGGGAGACTTCTCAGTTATAACTTTCAAGAAAGGAAAGGTTTCCTCTCAATAGAATACCACCTAGATATTGTTATTCATAGTTTGTCTAACAAACATGGAGGATGGGATAAAATTCCATAGCATCTCTCCTTCATAGTTCATGGAATGGTTCATGGGGTCATGTTTAGGTATTCATAATTTGTATATACTAATTTGCTTGTAAACTTAGACTCTTTAGAGTATTACATGTTTCCTAGATATGTCCAGCACATTCTCAACTATGAACTGGGCTAACAGTTGAGGGAACAGGTAATATTCTTAAAATGGGACAGATGACGCCCGACATCTTCAAAATAATAAGAAAGCCTACTGTGGGCTTCTCAGGGGTAGAAACAGCCCTGGTCCTAAAATTGTTAGAGCTCATTGCACAAGGTGACAACCTAGCAACACCCAGCTAGTGTTGAACCCACACTCTCCACTTCAACAACACCCACATAGCCACAAATAACCCTCACCTACCAAAGAAGATCCAAACGAACCCCTGCACAGGTTATTCAACCTATTCGGGCCGCCATATCACCACCACATAGGAAGAAGTGGACACTGGAGCGCCCACTTCTCCTGAGGAACAAACCACTTGACTGGGTTTGAGAATGATATTCTCTATTGAAGTAAATCAACGAGGATCGAATATGATGATTGAGTCAATGATTGGAAGGCGGAATCAGGCAATCAATGATCATAAAACACTTGATATACTCATAAATGCATTCTTGTATTGATTAGATGAACTGTTATAGAGTAAATGCTAGGGTTTTGCATGCTACAGTAAACAAGACAGCTAATCTGAGAGAAAGAGAAAGACAAAGTATATTCTTGTTGTCTATCCTCAAAAAGTTGTGTAAACAGTCACCAAAAGTTTTTCGAGAGTGAACTGGATTATTAGTTACAAAACTGCTGCTGTGTTGTCAATATTAACTGGAGTGTGCAGAAAGTTGAAACCATAATCAAGCATCTGGTTTGAATCCAGAGAACTTGAGAACACATGCAGATGCTGCAATGTCTCAGCTTCTGTTGTTGAGACAGAAACATTGGTTTGCTTCTTGCACTGCCAAAATACAATCTAGGACCAAGAAATTGACAACCGCCAGATGTGGATTTCCTGTTGAAGTTGCATCCTCCTAATCACTGTCAATGTATGCATATAGATTGAAATCTCCTTCCTTTGGATACCAAGTCCAAGAGTAGGTTTGCCCTTAAGATATCTGAATATCCTCTTGACTGCATTGACATGAGATTCCTTGGGATCTGCTTGATATCTGGCACATACACAAACACCAAACATAATGTCAGGCCCTACGCTGTTAGATACATGAGTGAGCCTATCATGGAGCAATAGTGTGTCTGATCCACTGATTTGCCTTCAGGATCAGGTCCAATCTTCACTTTAGTATCCCCAGGAGTTCTGATGGAGTGACAGTCAGCAAACTTGAATTTCCTTCAGCATTGATCCCCATATTTTGATTGTTGATGAAGATTCCATCTACTGTCTGTTGGACTTGTACTCCCAGAAATAAAGTGAGTTCTCCCATTGCACTCATATGAAATTTGAATGCATAAGATTCTCAAAGTCTTTGCATAGAGTCTTGTTTGTTGAGCCAAAATGATGTCATCCACCATATCTGAACTAGCACATATCCTTTTCTTTTCTTTTTCTGAAGAGAGTCTGATCAATCTTTCCTCTCTCATAGCCATTATCAAGAAGAAATGATGAAAGAGTCTCGTACCACTTTCTTGGTGCTTGATGAAGACCATACAAGGCTTTGTCTAGCTTGTAACCTGTGAGGAAAATCTGGGTCTTCAAATCTAGGTGGTTGACTCACGTAGACCTCTTCAGCAATCTTTCCATATAGAAAAGCACTTTTCACATCCTTTGATACACAGTAAAGTTCATGGATGCTGAATATGCAAGAAAGATTCTTATGGCTTCTAGTCTGGCTACAGGGGAAAATACTTCATCATAGTCATTTCCTTCTTCTTGAGTGTATCCCTGAGCTACTAGTCTTGCTTTGTTTCTAATGACAATTCCCCTGACATCAGTTTTGTTTTTGTATAGCCACCTGGTACCGATAGGGTATTGTCCTTCGAGAAGATTAGCCAGTTGCCATACTTCTTGTTTCTTGAATTGCAGCAACTTTCCTGCATTGCTTCAATCCAACTATTGTCTTGAAGAGCCTCTTGATATTTTGGGTACTGTTTGACACAGAAAGCATGAGAACAAGTAGATGTTTGCTATGCTTGATTTGCTCCTAGTCTCGTTCAGTTAGTTCACCAATGATGTTGTCAATGGATGATCTTTATGTATTCTTGCGGATGGAATTGATTCACCAGCAATGGTTACATCAGATTGGAGACATTCAGTTCATCATGGTGAGAGGCAATATCTTCTTGTACTGTTGGAGAGCTGTGAAAGTAATCAAAATTTTTTTCAATTCCTGCGTCAGTGTCATCAGTGATTTGATTACTCCCATCATTTGAATTTCTTTCAATGTCAACTGGAAGGGTGTCATGAGGTTGATTCTAGTTTCTTCTTGTGCATACTTCAATGGAAGTATCTCTGATGGAGAGGGCATTGTACTGGGACCATCCTCAATCGATGCACTTCGATGTTGATCAGTAGGTCTGACAGGATCAGCCTGTAATGGTACTTCTTCATCAAGTTGCTCAGTAGAGGTTGGAGAATCATTAGAAAGTCACTACTTTCTACTATGATGAAGGTGCTATTGATTGTAGATACCTGCATCATCATGTGAAATTGATCAAAAGATTTAGTAATGAGTCAATATCAAACAACCAGTCAGGACCTTTGTAGATTTAGGGAAGAATGTTCCTTGATTGAACATTTGTTGTTTCATCTATGATGTTTAATCTAGGATTAAACCCTGTAAGCCTTTGAAACAGAAGAATAACCTACAAAGACCTTCATCAGACTTGATGAAAACTTGCCCAAATGGTCACGGGTGTTTAATATTGAGACGGGCCAACCAAATGACTTGAAAAATCCAATGAATGGTTTTCTTTGAAAATGAGTTCATAAGGTGTTTATTACTTTCTTTGATAATCAGTCTATTTTGTACAAAGCAGGATGTGTAACTGCTTCTGCCCAAAAGGAGATTGGCAGTTTGCATCTGCTAGCATCGTACGTGCTGCTTCAATTAGTGTTCTGTTTCTTCTTTCAGCTACTCCATTTTGTTGAGGAGTTCTAGCTGCACTAAATTGATGAGCTATGCCTTTGGTTGAACAAAAGAACTCATATCTTCATTTTTAAATTCTGTCCTATTATCACTCCTAATTGTTTTGACTTTAAGATCAATTTGGTTTTCATTTTAGTGATGAAATCTTTTTTAATTGGGACGCCTCATTTTATAGTGAATAAAAGACCCATGTAAATCTAGAAAAGTCATCTATGACCACCAAACAATATGCTTCTTTCCCATACTCATAACATGAGTTGGACCAAAAAGATCCCATGAAGTAGTTTCAATGGAGAATTGTTAGTGTCATCAACTTTGGCTTGTGAGACGATTTGTGTTGTTTCCTTTGAGACATGCAGAACAGTGGTCAATGAAAGAATTCTTTTTTAGGTAAACCAATAACATGATTTCCTTGACAAGCCTGTTCATTTTTGAAATTTGTGTGTCCCAATCGTCTGTGCCATAGTTGTGATTCATCAAAAGATGCTTTTGATAGAAGACATGTTTCTTCTTTTGGTGATGCAGAGTTAAGGTTAATGCCTAGGTGTTATTCTTTCTTGGTGTTTTCAAGACAACCCATTCTTCAGGAATTTGAAATCCTGGTCTCAGAATATGGCAATGAGTGTCAGTGAAGTGAGTGGAATATTTCTTGTCATAGATCTGAGACACGCTGAGAAGATTGAAGTTCAGTTGTTCGCAGTAGTTTACTCTGTCAAAGCTCAGCATTCCACTTGTCAGAGATCCTTCACCTGTAATTCTACCACCTTGTGAATCTCCTCCAAATGCCACAGTAGTTCCTTGAATGTGCTTAAAATCATAAAAGAGGGAACGATCTCCAGTCATGTGTCGGGACATCCACTGTCCACATACCATAAACTGTTGGACCTGTATGAATGACCCTACAAGCATAGAAAGAACTAATTAGACTATGAAAGCCAACCATGATGGTCTTGGGCTTACCGTTTCTATCCATGATAGTAACCTGTTGGTACTTTCCTCTAACTGGGACTTTGATGATGGAGTTATCCTTGATTGTTTCTGAATGAAGAATGGTTCATTACTTCACTGAAGAGTCAGATGAGTATTCAAACCTTTGATCCCTGTTCCTTTTCAGAAAGTTGATTCGTTTTTATTATCAAACTTTGTTTTGGGTTTATAAAAATCATTAGTTTGTTTGACTGCTTGATTTTTATTTCTTTTGATTTCTGTTTGAAGTTCTCAGGTTTTTCACATCATCATCAGATTTTGAAACTCTGTGTTGAAGACGACCATTGATCTTAGGTTTCTCAGACATGGTTGAAGAGATAGGTTTGTTTTGAGGTACTCTCAATCCCTTTTGCTAAAGAAAACTCAGATGTATTGTGATTTGTCATGTTACAGATAGAACAGTATTGTTGAAATAACAGTTCTTGTGGAGTGGTTGTTCATATCACAGATTGAACAATATGATTGTAAAAGCATTTATCTGTTGATGATTAGACCTCTCACAAACTTCACAATGCAAGAGTTTGTTTCTGGCTACTGATCCTGGTGTTGCGGATTTTGTAGCTTTGGCAGATTTGGAGTTAGATTCATTCCTTGGTTTTGATGAGACCTGATCAGCCTTGTTGGTAGTTTGTTTCACACACTATTGTCTTTGTTTTTATGAGGCTGTCCATGCTTTCTTAATCTTTTCCTAATCTCCATATCAATTGATTCACATGCTCTTTATTGAAAATATCAAAGCCAACACCTTGCTTTGATTTGATGTTTGAGGGTCTGAGTTAGATTTAGTTTCTGTGACCCGAGTGACCTTTCTTTTGATTGATGGTGAATCAGTGTCTGATTTGCTTGAATTTTTAGGAGAGTTTATCTCACTATCATTTACCTTCTGTAGGTAGATTCACCTTTTTAGCTTTTGTTTTCTTTTCCTTTGACATTGCAGGATGAATTTTACAAAGGAACTATAACCCTTGATTGGGCTATCTGTTTTGATTACATCCACTGTCTTGTCTGAACACTCCTTGATTTTAATTGGGTGACCTACTTGATTTTGTCCTCATTTGTTTCAATGTAACACTGGGTTTATTTTGAGGATTAGTAATTTGTTTTACTATTGTTTTGGTTCAATAGTGTTAGGTCCATTTTCCTGGGTGAGTGTGATAGAATCAGACATGACAGTGTAGTTATCATTGTATGGTGGTGGACAAGAGTTATATCCAATACCAACATGTCTTTTGGATCCTTTTGTGAATCAAGTATCTCTTTCAGCTCTACTGATGACTGTTGAAACTTTTCAAGTTTCAGTTCAGTAAGATTTTGTTCAGCTTTAGATTGAGCTAATTTTTCAGTCAGCTCATTCTCAGCTGCAAGAGGTACTTTCACCATGCAATTTCTCAATGTCAGAGGAGGGATGATTAATTTTGATTTCAAAACCTTTTATTTCTCTTTTGAGCATCTCTGATTTAACCTTTTCTTCTTTAATTTTATCAGCCAGTTTATGATTATGCTCTCTATCCCTTGTAATTCACGTATGCATTATCACTACACAGGTTAGATTTATTTTACCTCTAGGCATGGGGGAAGGTCCATCATTGATGTGAGCCATGAGTGCATGATTTTGAAATTGAGGCTTTACTTCCTCTACATACATGCTCCCAGTCGCATACTCCATCCTGTCTGATAACAAGAGCATTTGCTGATGACTGATTGCTTCCATAAGCTTGATTGGTCAGTTGGGGTTGAGTCTGATGTGATTGTTAATGATGATGAAGCTGTTGTTGATGACTGTTGGAGTGAAAGCTTGAAGATGGTTGTGATGATAACTGCCTCTGAGAAGGCCTTTGAGCGTTGTAGTTTCTTCTGGGAGCATTGCATTCTCTAGAGAAAAGGCCAGTCATACCACAATTGAAGCATTTCACTTTTGATTTATCATACCCAAGCTTGGTGTTTTCATTTAGGTGAAGCTTTTTTCCCTTTTCTGAAAAACTTCTTTGCTCTCATAGTAATCATGGCCATTTGCCATTGCAAGTCCATTTCCTCCACATCATCTGGATCCATTTCTCCAGATCTTCTTGGATCAGATGTGCAGATGTAAGTCTTCCACCCAAATAGGCTTCAAAGCTAGCAACAAATGCATTGTAAGTTACCTTTTGTTCTTCAGATTTTGAATCATCAGTAGGAGTTGCAGAGAATCCTGATGCTTGAGTTGTTAAGTTGATGGGGAAGAAGTTGATGGTCTGTTATATGGTCGGGCTGTGGTGAATCCAGTAGATTTAGCTTGATCCCTTGAGGAGATGAAATCATCCTCCTCAGTATGAAGGCATTTTCCACAGAGTGATTATCTGTGGGAAACTTGTATGCTTCAACTACTCTGGGTCCTCCCAGATTTCTGTTCTTTCATCTAGTTCCAAGGCTTCGATCTTTGCTATCATACATCCAGTGTGGTGCTTTCCAAATCAATAGTGTTCTTCAGCATGGTTACATTTTGTTTCCAATTTTCAGGAAGACTGTGTAACATCTCTTGTTTAAATCCTTGGACTTGTAAGTTACGCCCATATTCTCTAAATCATTGACCAGTTGCACAAACCTATGCAACTGTTTAGATGGACTCCCCTTTGGAGTGATGAAATGTCTCATACTGGTTCACAAGCTTGTCTTTGTTGATTTCAGCCACTTCACTGCTTCCTTCACACATGATTTGCAGTGCATCCCATACAGCTTTTGCAGTACCATATTTTTCCAATCTTTTGAGTACATCCATTTTAAGTGCTTGAGTAAGTATGGAGTAGCTTTGAGATCAATCTTGATCTTCTTGTAATCATCATCACAAGAGTGAGGTCTTCAATAGATTCTTGAAGTCTTGTACATTGCAGCTTGATCTGCAGATAGAGTGACTGGAATGTGTGGGCCTTTGCATATTGAGATCCAATAATCAGGATCAACACCTGTAATATAGTTCATGAATCTGATTTTCCATTATTTAAATTCAGATTTATGTTTGAGCATGGGTTTTTGAGGCATGCCCAAGTTCAGAATAATTGTATGAATCCATAGGTGACGATTTGTTTTTAACTTGTTTAGATCTGGATTTAATTGATTTTATTGTTAATTAGTCCAAATATTTTAACAAGTCCAACTTAGTCCTGTAACAATGGATCTGCTGAATATATGTCAATTTCAGCCTTTGATTTTCTGTTCTTGGTGATTGTGCACCTGTACTGTTTTTGAAGATGAGTTCTTTCGGTGAAACAGTAACAATTGAGTATATCAGTGAGGTTTTGGTAGGAATACTGAGAAGAGACGTTTGAAACCTCTAAATATAACTCAATCACCAGATCAATCGGGTTAAACCTAGATCTGAGCAGATCTGAGTAATAACCGAGAGCCAAAGCTCTGATACCAATTGACTGGGTTGAGAATGATATTCTCTGTTGAAGTAAATCAAGGATCGAATATGATGATTGAGTCATGATTGGAAGGCGGAATCAGGCAATCAATGATCATAAAACACTTGATATACTCATATGCTTCTTGTATTGATTAGATGAACTGTTACAGAGTAATGCTAGGGTTTTGCATGCTACAGTAACAAGACGCTAATCTGAGAGAAAGAGAAAGACAAAGTATATTCTTGTTGTCTATCCTCAAAAGTTTGTGTAACAGTTACACAAAAGTTTTTCGAGTGTTCCTCACATACGAGGTTTCTATTCTATTTATAGGCTGACTTACAGCTTGTACAAAAGACTAAACAACCCTTAGTCTAAGTCTTCATCAACATTTGTTTCTTGTCATCCGCATTAACTAATGCGGATGAGTATTTCTTCATCAGCATTGGTCTTCTCTTAGCCGCATTATTGTTTGGTCATCAGCATTAGTTAATGCAGATGAACAACACTTGCCGATTGTTGCTGGTCATCCGCATTGTTAATGCAGAAGAACAAATGCCTTGTACTGTATTTCTCTACTGTCCACATTGGTTAATGCGGAAGAACAAATACTTGTCAGCATTTGTTCTTGGTTATCCGCATTAACAAATGCGGATACCCACTTGTAATTTTCTTCTCTTGCAGAATCTTCTTTATGTACATTTTCTTCTTGGACTTGGGGAAAACCAGCAGAACAACCATTCACCTCTTGAATAGCATGTATGATCCTTTCAGGGTCTAACACCACTCCTATCTCACCAATAATCACCATGAGGTTCCTCATGCTTAGGATGAGAGCTCATGACCTAACAAGCCTTAAGCCTTCACTCAGAGTCTCAATACTCTAGTGAACAACCTTCAGGGGAAAGTTACCATCCCTAGCCTTTAGATTTAAATCAACCCATTCCTAGCCTAGAATTCTATGATGATGAAGATATAGCACTCAGTGAGTGCCATGAGTCTCTCTTCTCCTTCCCTACTCAAGAGAGATGAGTACCCCTGTGTCCCCTATATCTAGCCACATCATCCACCCCACTAAGGTGGATCTTCCTTAACCTGTTCAGAAGATCTATAGGAAGAGGCGCTCACTTCTAAAAGTGATTATATCATTAGACCTCACCATGGCAACCCAGCCCATTGACAGTTCAACTGAAGCTATCAGTGAGCAGGGGAAAACAAGCAGCCGAACAACAAGCTAGTGATGAGGGAGAAGACTTAGGTCTAATTATCTCATCCCCTAATGATTCTTCTACTGAAGGAGGGAATCTTAGACCAAAGGTACAAAACTTTTCAAAACATGCACTTATTTAGTCTCCAAGGTTAGTCACTTTGAATCTCATTGACTACCTTGAAAAGAAGGTCAATGATCAATAACTTGATTTCTAATCTTAAGGACAACTAGTTAGGATAACCTTTAAGGCATTCAACCAAGAACATAAGAACCTCAGGATATAATTGACTTAACCTCCAGCTCACCTATGCAAGTGGGTGATGCTACCAAGAAAGGGGAGGAAGTTGTTACAATCATAGAACCTGAGAGTCCTTCTTAGAGTATAACATTGAGGACTCACCAACCTCACTTGTAATATCCAGACTCAGCACCTCCTCAAATTCACTTTGATGTAGACTCCTTATCCGAGTTTATTTGAGGAGGGTATACCAAGGCAATGCCATACCCACCTTTTGGAGCTGCAAATGAATATATGGGTGGAGGTATGATGATGAAGAAGAGCCCACATACTGTATAGAGTTCAAGGACAACAAGAGGTCTTCAATTTTCAGACCTTGAACTACTATGATAGTCTTTCTCTAGTCAATATGCCACTTGCCAACCCAAGTCAAAACAGGCAGGTTACTTAATGGCTGAGAGAATTCAAGAAGGATCATGGAGGAGCTAAGATATAGAAGAAAACAATTGTAAGCAGGCATGTCATTGGTCAACTGGGTTTAGGTAGACCCTAAGATTAGCTTGAAGGGGAATCCTTGACTGAAGGCCCAGTGACTGATCCTGTGAACATTGTCATAGAGTCAAGCACTCCATCAACAACATCTTATGCACTCAGTGAGGCACCAATTGTGAAGGTTCTTCACCCTCTCTTTAGCTAGAGCCTGACGCTGAATCAAGCAATGAGGCCAAAGCTCTGTCTACCTGAGTCACCAAGCCTGCGAGTGACAAAGGAAAAGAAACTGACTCATGAGGAGATTAAGGAGGAGGAAAGAGAGAGGAGAGGAAGCTAAGGGGAGAGAGTTCAGCTAGTTCCTCAGGATTTATGAAGCTACAATCAGAACAGCCCCTAGGCCAAACACTCAAAATGATGAGTTGAGGGATGCCAGATTGAACTATCTAGGAACCAGAAACTAACATTGATGAACTCATCTCTCTTCCCTTAGAAGAGTTAAATGAACTAGCAGACTTAGAGCTGACCAAAGAGAGAAAGGAGGCAGAGGGATATAGAGTTGCTCCCTCAAGTCAACGAACAGAAGACAAAAGTGACTATACAAGGCTCCTCCTCTCTCCCCCCAGTACTGAAAGTCCTGAAAGAGAGACTGTGGTAGCTGAACCACTCATATAGACAAAAGCTGAGAGACAAAACATGATCAACTACTTTTGTGCCACAGTCCTCTACCAGGCATTTGCACGTCTTCCCCTCTCCTTTGAATACATTGAATTTAAACTACAGTTCTTAAATGAACAAAAAGCTTCTAAGAGAAAATTGAGAATAACTGCAAAGTCAAGGGCCATCATCCAAAAGCCAAAAGAAGTTTGCTGACAGACAAAGGATGATGAGCTTCTTGAAGCTGTATGGATTCTCTGGAAAGAGGCTTGGTCCAATGTCTCTGTCCACTATGGATGAGCACATTAAGGTGATCAAGCAGAAGATTAAAAAGGGAGAGCTTGTGGACTTGCATTCTCCACCAACCCAAGTTCTTCCTGAGGTTAAGGTTAAGGTTGAACCACAGACAACCCAACCTGGACCTTCAATTGCTTCATAGCCAACTTCATCTTCTGATCCACAACACGGTTCTACTACTCTCACTCCTTTGAACCTGGGAAGAAGGACCCCACTGAGAGAGGCACAACAGAACAACATGGTACTTAAGACCAACCCTCTCAGTTAAACACTCCAAAGAGGAAGAAAAGGATGGCTGAAAAGAAAGTAAGCAAGAAGAAAAGACATCCACTTCCAAACCTCAGGATGAGTCCGAACATCCTGAGGAGGTGCAACAAGAAGCTAATCAACCAACTCCTACCATAGTACAGACTCTTGCAACTGGAAGATCTTTCTATCGTGGACTTTTGTTGCTAATGCAGATGGAGGTATGTCATCAAAGATCAAGGTGGTCAAGATGTCTACTTCTGTCAAGACATACTTGATCTACCTCTGCATTATCTCCATGACATGAGAAGATTTTATGAAAGTCTGAGGGATTAACCGATGAAGAAAAGAATGGCCATGATCCAAATGAGGATAATCAACTAAATATCAGCCTTCTTAGTTTTTATAGCATCAGTCTAGGGGATTTGTAAGGTTTATATAGAGGCTGATGCAACCAAAACAACCAAGGGCTTTCTGCATGCATGCACCAAAGTACCAAGTAGAACTGCTATGAAAAGTTTTATACTTTGCATGAGAATTATGCTAAGTATAAAATCTTCTAAAGCCAAAAGTTCCTACAGAAGCTTTATACTCAGCACAAGAAATATTCTAAGTATAAAGTCTTCCAAAGCTAAAGATCAAATCTTTTGAAGCCAGAGATGAAGTCTTCAGAAGCTTCAAAGCACAGTCTTCCAAGCCTAATGAAGTGAAGACTGAATTCTTCTGAAGACTTAGAAAACATGCTTTTTTCTGATGTACTTTTACAAAAGCTAACCAGTTTCCGTTGCAACTCTGAAGACTCGCCAACTTGCATAAGTTGGTGAAAGGAACATTCTTTTGTAATTATGCATTAAGGTCTTTGCATGTAACTTTTTAACTTTATTTACTTTTATCCTTTTTGTATAATATTAGGATGTAAGCTATGCATGTCATAGTCACTAGTCAAAAGGTAATCTGCCTTTTGCCTCTAAGTGATTTTGTTCTCTTTCAATGTTCCAACTGGCTTCCAAGTATGGCCGTTGTAGAATGTAGTATAAAGTATCTCAATCTTTTGTAACTTATTTCTTATGCATTGTAACTCTTGTAAGAGAACTTGAGATTAATATACATCATCCTTGAAACCTTATATATATTGTCTTATGTTTTGTCTATTTACTTACTTGGGTCTCTTACATCCTAACTCTCAAATCTTCGGTTCCCTATTTGATCTGTTAAGAGCTCTAACTCTCTCCTCATTATGAGACTGATTGTATTGACCATCCCTTAACATCATGCATAAAACTCGAACATGTATTAAGAAAAAGAATAAAGTAAAAGAAAAAGGAGAGTAAAAAGAAGAAAAGTAAAATAACCCAAGTTAAGGGTTTAAAGTTATGCAAGAGGCAAACTTATTATTATTAATTTAAAAAGGTGGGCATGGCCGCCCACTACTCTGTTCCATCAACTGCTTTCGACTTTTTAGAAAGAAGAGTAGAGTTCCATTCGTTTTAGAGAGATGAGAAGAGGATCGACTGAAAGGTGAGTTTTTGAGTGTTTTGCTCGGTTTCAACTGAATTCACAGCTTGGGGTCGCACCTTATGTGTTTGGTTGTGTGTGCTTGTTGTGTATAGGTGTTAGAATATCAAGGTGCTTGAATTTGAAGAAGTTGTAATTAAAAGCGTCAAGGTAAGTTCTAGATCCCTATTTTTCTGTTTTAAACGTGTTTTAGGGCTGAAAATGTATGCAAATAACTTTAACAACTTACAAGTATGTTGTACCATATGTTATTACTCTTGTTTATACAGATGATGTATGTTTGGGTATGTACGGTTGTGTTTCCTGTTTATATGCATGTTTTAGGTGCTTAGTAGGTTAGTTCTAGGCTAAGAACATGTTAGGATGCTGATTTGGGGACTGAAATTAGTATGGTTAGACTTGGTAAAGTGTCCATGCGCCTAAGTGTTCATACTCCTAGTTCCCATGCGCCCACTGCCCATTTGCCTAAGTATGGACCAGGCACCCATGCAGTGTCCATACGCCTAAGTTCCCCATGCACCCAAATTTATCTCATGCGTCTAAGTATGCCCATGCGCCCAACTGATCATGCGCCCGCATAGTGCTCATGCGCCTGAATAGTTCTCATGCGCCAAGTTTCCTTAGGCGCCTGAATAGTTCTCATGCGCCTAAGTTTCCTTAGGCGCCTAAATACACATATTCCCATGCACCCGAATACACATGCGCCGCATAGTGCTCATGCCCCTAATGCCTTAGAAAATTTTCTAAAATTTGGGGAAATAAAATTTAAAGACTAAGACCTGGAATGTTTAGTGACTATGTTTTGTTGGTATTATGCATGTTTGTGGTCAGATAATTATGTTCCATATTATGTATTATTATATGACTTTACGTGATGTGTAAATGCTAGTATACGTAAAGTGTTATCGTAAATGAAGTGAAAGATTACAGATATTGAAAAGTGGAACATAACGAATGAATAAAAGTCTTGCAAAGCAAAATTAAGTAGGTCCACAACTCATTGAGAGTTGTTAGCTCAACTGTGTGTTATATAGCATGCGATCTTGGCTAACCCATGAGGTTTCACACACAGGGGGTCAGTCTTGGTGACTGATCCAGACGTGCGAAATAGGATCCTTATCGGTTAACTCCAAGACTAAGGTGGCTTTGTGCCCACGATGGGGTATAGCTTATGACAGGATCTGAATAGAAGTGAAAGATAATGAAAAGGTGTGAAACGAACGAATACGTACGATAATTGGAGATAATAATTAATACCTTATGTATGTATATGATAGTAAATATCATGTTTTAAACAAATGGAAAGTATTTTATTTATAAAATTGGAACTCACTCAGCAACGCTAACTTTTATGCATTTTCAGTTGGCAGATGACTTGTTGCTGGGGATGGCATGAGGGTGAAGCTACTTGGCAAATAAAAACTGGCATCCATCTTATACATACATGTTATTTTAGTCTTGTAATACAACTAAATATTATTTGTAACTTTAACAACGATGTATTACTTGGAAAAAGTAATTATTGATGCATGAAGTGGTTTTTGTTAATTATTCCGCTACAATATTTTTAGTATTCTAATGAATCTTAATGTGTTTTAAATATTATGTGTGATGATGTCCAACTGTAAGCGTCTCGGGAACGGGGCCTTACATGTGAATGTATCTATTTTAGATAGCAAACTAAGATTAACTTTATTTATCCGTAACTCTTTCATAACAAAACCAAATTATGTAAACTCTGGTTCCATGACGTAGTTCATTGAATTATCTTACCAACTGTGTACTAAACACTTTGAAATCATTTCTATGATCACTCAAACAGCCTAAACAAATCAAATATGTAATTCTAGACATTTTAATTTAGGTGGTTGTTAAAACTGTTTCTAGGCTCCAAATGAAAAACTTTTCTAAATTATAATTTTGTGGAACACTTTAATATATCATTCTGTAAAATTTCATAATTTTTAAATGCCGTTTACTATTTTAAAATGCATATAAAGTTCGTCACAAATTGCTGAAAATTCCAATTTACAAGACATCCTGTAAAGATTTACAATTTTGACTTATTTTCGGCCAAAAGCGAAAACTTTCCTAAATGAAATGTAGCACCCGAAAGTTTGTCAAAATAAATAGAAAGGAAAACTATCAAATAGAAAATAAAAAAAGACAAAAGTCAAAGGGGGTTCTGTAAATAGTACACAAAAGACAAAAGTTTTACCTTTTAAAGCATGGCCGCCCATGCCATGCTCATACTTACTGCTTTTTCGACCGAAAGAGGAAGAAGAAGAAAAGGGTGAAGTTCTTTCGAGTTTTCAAGGAGAAAAGGACTTAAATTCGCATAATTGGTAAGTGTTTTAAGTGTTTTTGGTCGGTTTTGCTAGGTTTTTAACCTTAGAATCGATTTTTATGTGTTTTAGGTGTTTGGCTGCTTGTTATGGGTTGTTTTAGGTGCTTGAACTCGTGAACAAACAAGTTTGGAGGAGTTGTGATTGTTTGTTACAAAAGTTTAGTTCTAGACCCCGTATTTTACATGTTTTAGAATGCTTTTGGGGCTGAAAATGTATTCAATGATTTTATAATTATTATGTATGTAATCGTATGTAATTGTGCATGTATAATGATGATTTATGGTTGTTTATGCTATGTGCATGTTTAGAGAGGTAATACTAATCTTAGAATAGGATGATATGATGTTTGAGACTGAAAACATTCGAGAAACATGTTAAACAGAAGGGTTCATGCGCCTACATAAGGCTTATGCGCCTGAATTTTCCTTAGAAAAATTTAAGTGTTGCTCATGCGCCCAAACAGGGCCCATGCGCCTAACCTTTTTGCCTTAGAATATTTTAAGTAAGGTCATGCGCCTAAACAGGGCTCATGCGCCTGAAAATGTGTCTTAGAAAGTTAAGTATGTGATGATGTGCCCAAACAGTAGTCCATGCGCCTAGAATGCCTTAGAAATTTCTAAGTGAAAGCTGATGCGCCTGAACAGTAACTCATGTGCCGAAGTGTTGAAACGCCTAAGTAAGCACATGCGCCCGCATAGTTGAAAAACGCCTAAACAGGCTTCATGCACCTGTATAGCTAAAACTCCCAGGACACTTAGTTTATTTTTCTGAAATTTTATGATTTACAGAATTATTAGGGTTTGACCCTAGTTTGATTAAGGGTCTTAATGTTATTATTATGCATGATTATGAGCTGTTTTTTATGTTCTATACTACTTATTATTGTGTGACCTTACGTGGTGTTTTATGATCATAAACGTAAAGTATTATCATTAATAAAAAAGTAAAAGATTAATGATAAAGAAAAGTGGAACATAAAAGAATGAATGAAATTCTTGCAAGCAAATAAAAGGAGGTGCACGACCATGTTGTCATTAGCTCAACTATGTGCGGTTTAGCTAACCCGAAGGATGCACACAGGGTCAGACATTGAGACTGACAGGGACCCTTGTAGCAACCCTAGGTGACTGGGTTAGCTTAGTGCAAAATGTTCATGGTCTATTTATAGACCACAAGCCCAGCATCAGCTTCGTGCACAATGTTCGAGGTGTTGCACATTGGTCTATAAGAAAGTGAAAGATAATGATAAAAGTACGAAATAAACGAATGCATACGGTAACAAATGAAAGAAAGTATTACCTTGATGTATGTATGATGTGTGATCACATACCAAAATAAGAAGGTATCATACAAATAGGGATATTTTCATATATCTATACAAGGTATTTTAATACTTTTAAAACTAGAACTCACTCAGCAACGCTGACTTTTATGCATTTTCAGTTGGTAGGTAAATATTGTTGAGGATGGCATGAGGGTGAAGCTGCTCGGTGGGGCAAGACTGATATCCATTCATGTTTTGATGATATTGTTGTTTTGTAATGCATTTAAACAATTTTTTTGTAACTAATGAACAACGATGTATTGCTTAACAATAGTAATAATAATATAATGAATGGGCTTTTGTTAATCAAATTCTGTTGCTTAATTTATGAAATATTATTATGTATGTTTAGTGCTATGAATAACCAACTGTGAGGTGTCCGTGAACGGGGCCTTACAAGTTGGTATCAGAGCCATAGTTTAAGAGAATTGGGTAAATATTTTTAAAAAGTAGATTTAGATACTGATGTAGTCAGGATAGGAAATGTTTGGGGTGTGAAGAGTAAAGTAAGTGGCTAATCACAACTGGCCACTGTAATTAGGGACTTACTATACCTAACAAAAACTAAGATATTACCTTGAATGATCGTGTTATTGTTTGAACCTTATAGTGATTAGATAATGGCTGGAGGTAGATCATTTAAGGCCTCTAGAGGTGGCGCATAGGGAGGGCGTGGTGCTGAACCGCGTGTTACTAGGAATAAGGCTAATACTACAGAGAGGGCCAATGAAGAGCCCGAGATGCATCACCAGGATGGTGGTGATGAGAGTGCGAACATAAGGGCTTCGCTAAAGAGGCGGTGGTAGAGGAAGTCCATCAAGTCATGCAGACAATTCTACCATCTGTAGTGACTGAGGTGATCAAGGCTGTAAGGGAGGATGAGAAGAAAGAGAAGAGAAGGACCACAGGAAGGGAGGAGAGGGAACGATCGGAGACCGAGACGATTGTCTCGGTAGGAGGAGGAGGAAGCGGTGCAGGAAACTGCACGACAATGTAACTATGGGGCATTTCAGAGATGCAAGCCCCCGACTTTTGATGGGAACGGCAATGTTGCTACTGCTCACCGATGGGTGAGGGAGATGGAGGTGGTGCTTGATATCAGTGAGTGTCGAGAAGATCAAAAAGTGAAGTTTACCACCCATTCGTTGGTGTGGCCTTATGCTAGTGGTACAATATTGTCTAGGCCGAGGACAGTAGGGCCATTGAAAGATGAGGTGGCCAGAACTGAAAAAGTTGGTGATTGAGAGTTATGTCCTCACAAGGAGTTGGACAAGATTGAGAGGGAGTTCCTGCAGCTGGAAGCATGAACTATGACGCATCAACAGTATACCACCAAATTCAATGAGATGGAAAGGCTGGTGCCTGATTAGGTGACTCAGATATCAAGGAAGATTAAGAGGTAAGTCCAGGGGTTACCGGCTGATATACGTAGGCATTTGATTGTTGCCTAACCGAGTACCTTTCAATCGGCTGTAGACCTGATGGGTAGGTTGTATGATGAGCAAGAGGAGACTGTGGTAGAGGCGAAGAAGACAGGGGGCGGTGATAAGAACTGGAACGGGAAGGGGTTTGGACGTGGTGGTTTTGCTCCAAACAACAAAAAGAGGAAGACGGATGATTGTAGGGCGACATCAAGCTCGGGGCTGAGGAAGTGCGGTAAATATGGAAGGAAGCATACCGGTGAGTGTAGGTTGGGATTGAACGTATGCTTCAAGTGTGGGAAGCCTGGTCATATTGCTAGAGACTATAGGGTGCTGAGGTGTTATAGCTGTGGTGAGGAGGGCCACGTGAGCAAGGATTGTAAGAAGCCAAGGGCTGAGAGTTCTAGGGCGAGGAAGAAGGCTGAAGAAGGAGGGAAGAGGGCAAGTGCTAGAGCTTTCACCATAACCCAGGAGGAAGCCAGAATGGACCCCGATGTTATGTCAGGTATGTTTCTAGTAAACCAAACTTGTGCCTCTGTATTATTTAGTTCTGGTACTAGTAGGAGTTTCATCTCTACTACTTTCTGTGCTAAATTGTATGTTAGTTGTAGGAGTATTGATGAGCCCTTCGATATAGAAACGGCTATTGGTAAGTCTACTAGAATTACTAATATGATAGAGGATTGTGCCGTAAAATTAGAAGGCTATAGGTTTTCTGCCAATTTACATGTGATGCCCCTAGGTGGGTTCAAGGTAGTACTAGGGATGGACTAGTTAGCAACCTGAGGCGAACATCGTGTGTTGCAAGAATATGATTCGGCTAGTTGTGTCCGATGGAATTTCGGTGACGGTCTACGGTGATCGCGTTACTACGGTTCCGAAGGTGATTTCGATAGCGGTGGTGGGGAAGTACATGAGACGTGGATATAGTGCCTACCTGGCCTACGTAAAGGATGTGGATGCGTCAGTACCATAGTTGTCTGATGTACCAGTGGTATGTGACTTCCCAGACGTGTTCCCCGAAGACTTACCAGGTGTGCCACCGGATCGCGAGATTGAGTTTCAGATTGATCTGATACCCGGTGCACAACCCATTGCCAAAGCACCGTATCGATTAGCTCTGACCGAGATGAAGGAACTCATGGATCAACTGCAGGAGTTAATGGATAAAGGGTTCATTCGACCGAGCATCTCTCCTTCGGGTGCTCCAGTATTGTTTGTGAAGAAGAAGGACGATAGTATTCGGATGTGCATCGACTATCGGGAGCTGAATAAGTTGACGGTAAAGAATCGGTATCTGTTACCGAGGATTGATGACTTATTCCACCAGCTCCAAGGTGCCAGTTGGTTCTTGAGGATAGATCTTCGATCTGGTTACCATCAGTTGAAAGTAAAGGAGCGAGATATTCCTAAGACAGCTTTCCACATGCGTTATGGACAGTACGAGTTCCTCGTTATGTCTATCGGTTTGACTAATGCACCAGCTGCCTTTATGGATTTAATGAATCGGGTGCGTCGGCCAATGTTAGATAGATCAGTGATTGTGTTTATCGATGACATCCTGATTTATTCGAGAAGTGAGAAAGATCATGTCGGCCACATATGTGAGGTGTTGGAGATACTTAGAAGAGAGAAGTTGTACGCTAAGTTCTCTAAGTGTGCTTTTTGGTTGCCTGAGGTTCAGTTTCTGGGTCATGTGGTTAATGCTGAAGGAATCAGGGTGGACCCGACAAAGGTTGAGGCAGTGATAGAATGGAAGTCTCTAAAGATGCCATCCGAGATCCATAGTTTCTTAGGCTTGGCGGGTTATTACAGGAGATTCATCTTAGACTTTTCCAAGATAGCCTTACCTTTGACTAAGTTGACTCACAAGGATGTGAAGTTTTTGTGGGGACAAACGCAAGAGGGTGCTTTCGAGGAGTTGAAGGCGAGATTGACTCAAGCTCTTGTCTTGACGTTACCCGAAGGGAGTGAGGACTTAGTGGTATATTTAGATGCTTCTTATTCGGGACTAGGTTACGTATTGATGCAACGTGGAAGGGTAATAGCCTACGCATCCCGACAGCTGAAAACCCACAAGGTCAATTACCCTACCCTTGATTTGGAGATAGTAGTTGTGGTATTCGCGTTGAAAATTTGGAGGCACTACTTATACGGACGAAGTGCACCATCTTCACCAACCACAAGAGCTTGAAGTACTTATTCGAGCAAAAGGATCTCAACATGTGACAGAGGATATGGTTAGAGCTCATCAAAGATTATGACGGTGAGATCCATTATCATCCCGGTAAGGCCAATGTTATGGCTGATGCCCTTAGCTGAAAGGAGAGACCCGAGCCGATTCGGGTAAAGGTGTATCAGTTGGTTATGACTGCTGATGTGATGACCCAGGTGAAAGAATTTCAAGAAGAGGCGTTAAAGGAAGATCGCCTTAACTTCAAAATAATAAGAGGCCTAGTCACAGAATTGGGTGAAAACACTCTCGGTGTTAGGACTCGAAACGGACGGATATGGATCCCTCGTTACGAAGACCTATGGGGGCGGATTATGGATGAAGCTCATAAGACTCGATACTCGATTCATCCCAGTGCCATGAAGATGTATCAGGGTATGAAGAAAGATTATTGGTGGTCGGGAATGAAGCACGACGTAGCAGAGTACGTGAGCAAGTGCCTTACTTGTTTGCAAGTGAAGGCAGAACATCAGAAGCCATACGGGAAGATCCAACCGTTGGATATACCCGAGTGGAAGTGGGAGCACATCACCATGGAGTTGATAATGAAGCTACCATGTACAACTAGGGGGTACGATACCATATGGGTGATAATTGACCGTCTAGCAAATAGTGCTCACTTCCTACCGATCTGCGAGACGTATTCATCCGCGAGACTGGCGGATCTATTCATCAGGAGATTGTAGCTCATCATGGCGTACCGGTGTCTATTGTGTCAGATCGTGACACCCGGTTCACATTGAAGTTTTGGAAGAGATTCCATGATGAGATGGGGACGAGGATACATATTAGCATGGCTTATCATCCTCAGACAGATGGTCAGTCGGAGAGGACGATTCAGACGCTCGAGGATATGCTTCGAGCATGCGTGATCGACTTCGGAGGAAGTTGGGATGATCACTTACCGTTAGCAGAATTCTTATACAACAACAGTTATCATGCCAGTATTGGTATGCCCCCATATGAGATGCTATACGGTAGGAAATGTAGGACGCCCGTATGTTAGGGTGACATCGGGCAAAAAGAGTTGGGAAGCCTTGAGGTGATCGAGGCTACCACTGAGAAATTAGAAAGGATCAAAGCCTTTATGAAGGCATCAAAAGATATAAAAAATTCGTACGTCGACAAGAGGCGAAGACCGATTGAATTCAAGGTGGGCGACCGAGTTATGTTGAAGGTCTCACCTTGGAAAGGGATCATCCGGCTCCGAAAGCGAGGTAAGCTGAGCCCGAGGTACATATGGCCTTTCCGAATCATTGCTCGAGTAGGAGAGGTGGCCTATCGACTAGAAATGCCTGATGAGTTAAATGGAATCCATCCGACATTCCATATATCTCATCTAAGGAAGTGCTTAGCTGATGAATATATGATTGTACCACTAGATGGTATCGAAGTGGATGAACGGCTCAATTATATGGAGCAGCCAGTGGCAATCATCGATCGAAAGGAGAAGAGATTAAGGAATAAAGTGGTTCCACTGGTGCGTGTGCAGTGGAAACATCGAAAGGGTTCGGAGTCTACGTGGGAGACTGAGGAAAAGATGAGACAATATTACCCACAGTTATTTGAAGAATGACAAATTTCGAGGACGAAACATCTTCAAGGGGGTAGACTTGTAACACCTGAAAGTTTGTCAAAATAAATAGAAAGGAAAAGTATCAAATAGAAAATAAAAAGAGACAAACGTCAAAGGGGGTGTTATGTAAATAGTACACAAAAGACAAAAGTTTCACCTTTTTAAAGCATGGCCTCCCATGCCATGCCATGCTCATACTTACTGCTTTTTCGACTAAAAGAGGAAGAAGAAGAAAAAGGTGAAGTTCGTTCGAGTTTTCAAGGAGAAAGGACTGAAATCCGCATAATTGGTAAGTGTTTTAAGTGTTTTGGTCGGTTTTACTGGGTTTTTATCCTTAGAACCGATTTTTATGCATTTTAGGTGTTTGGCTGCTTGTTGTGGGTTGTTTTAGGTGCTTGAACTCATGAACAAACAAGTTTGGAATGCTTTTCGGGCTGAAAATGTATATTTTATAATTATTATGTATGTAACCATATGCAATTGTGCATGTATAATGATGATTTATGGTTGTTTCTACGATGTGCATGTTTAGATAGGTAATACTAAGCTTAGAATAGGATGATATGATGTTTGAGACTGAAAACATTCGAGAAACATGTTAAACAGAAGGTTCATGCGCCTACATAAGGCTCATGCGCCTACATAAGGCTCATGCGCCTGAATTTGCCTTAGAAAAAATTAAGTGTAAGGCTCATGCGCCTGAATTTGCCTTAGCAAAATTTAAGTGTTACCCATGCGCCCAAACAGGGCTCATGCGCCTGAAAATATGCCTTAGAAAGTTAAGTATGTGATTATGCACCCAAACAGTAGTCCATGCGCCTAGAATGCCTTAGAAATTTCTAAGTAAAAATTGATGCGCCTGAACAGTAACTTATGTGCCTAAGTGTTGAAACGCCTAAGTAAGCTCATGCGCCCGCATAGTTGAAAAACGCCTAAACAGGCTTCATGCACCTGCATAGTGCTAAAACGCCCAGGACACTTAGTTTTATGATTTACAGAATTATTAGGGTTTGACCCTAGTTTGACTTAAGGGTCTTAAATGTTATTATGATGCATGATTATGAGTTGTTTTTATGTTCCATATTACTTATTATTGCGTGACCTTACGTGGGGTGTTTATGATCATAAACGTAAAGTATGATCATTAATAAAAAGTAAAAGATTAATTAAAGAAAAGTGGGACATAAAAGAATGAATGAAAGTCTTGCAAGCAAATGAAAGGAGGTACACGACCATGTTGTCGTTAGCTCAACTGTGTACGGTTTAGCTAACCCGAAGGATGCACACAGGGTCAGACATTGAGACTGACAGGGACCCTTATAGCATACCTTAGGTGACTAGGTCAGCTTAGTGCACAATGTTCGTGGTCTATTTATAGACCACAGGTCCAGCATTAGCTTCGTGCACAATGTTCGGGGTATTGCACATTAGT
The DNA here is from genome assembly GCA_024085815.1 of Flaveria linearis. Lineage (NCBI taxonomy): Eukaryota > Viridiplantae > Streptophyta > Magnoliopsida > Asterales > Asteraceae > Flaveria > Flaveria linearis. The sequence continues at coordinate 24,124 of JABSNV010000089.1, forward strand.
CCGTAAGATAGTGAAAGATAATGATAAAAGTACGAAATGAACGAATGCGTACGGTAATGAATCAAAAAAATTATTACCTTGATGTATGTATGATGTGTGATCACATACCAAAATAAATAAGGTATCTTACAAACACGGATATTTTCATATATCTATACAAGGTATTTTGATACTTTTAAAACTAGAATTCACTCAGCAACACTGACTTTTATACATTTTAAGTTGGCAGGTAAATATTACTGAGGATGGTATGAGGGTGAAGCTACTCAGCGGGGCAAGACTAACATCCATTCATGTTTTGATGATATTTTTGTTTTGCAATGCATTTAAACAATTTTTTTGTAACTAATAAAATGAATGGGCTTTTGTTAATCAAATTCCGCTGCTTAATTTATGAAATATATATTATTATGTATGTTTATTGCTATGAATAACCAACTTTGAGGTGCCCGGGAACGGGGCCTTACATGAAAATTATTCATAACATATTAGTTTATTTGATTGAAAATTTTTTTATAATATTCCATAAATATTTTCTATTTTTAACACATGTCTAAAGTTCAACACAGATTGCTGTCAAATCTATGTTTTTCAAAAACTAATGTTTCTTTTCTTATGCTTTGATCATCTTGATCAATTAACAACACCATATCTTCATATAACCTAAACTACTATTTTCTATCACCTTAGGTTTTCATCCTTAATCGTTGAACACACATCATGAACTCAAGAAACTCATCAAAATCACTATGAGAGATTCATAGCCCCCTTTTTGACTTTTACACTTTTGGGGATGGAACATGCATATTTTGGCCGTTCACGTAAATATTTTTATAAGATTAACTCTTAAACAAGTAATATCAACTATACGCTTAGTATTTGAACACTATATGGGTAAATCCTAAGTAAGTACTAGTATGGGTCATGTGTGGGAAACCAATATAACATATACACAGCACAATCTTGGAGATTGTGGATACAGTGATAACAATGACATAATTTTTGAGTATTGTGGATGCAATATAACAATGACAATTATGTTTGATTATATAGATCTTGTTAATATTATTACACATGTGATAAACTGGTATGAATATGTAACCTTTAATATCAACATGATTTTAAATCTTTATAAACCTATTGCCGGACCGGCGAAGCGGGTCAATGCAATACTTTCACAAGGTGTAGAGACTTAGAACACTTAAGAAATCAAATAGGGAACCGGCTTATGATGATACAAAGAACATAAGTAAAGAACAGAACAAGAACAAGGTAATATGATATTCAAGAATGATGTATATTGCTCTTAAGTTCTTACAAGTGTTACAAAGCATTCATAGAAATACAAGTACTTGAGATACTTTATATTATATCCTACAGTCGGTCATACTTTAAAGTGGACTTTGCTGAGTAGTCTCTTCTTGAGCACCCTCAGGATATTCAGACTCATCCTGAGATGTAGAGGTGGGTGCCTTGGACTTTTTCTTCTTTGTATCCCTTCTATAAGCCACACATTTCCTCTTTTTGTACTTTAACTAAGAAGGCTCATCTGCACTACCAGACTGTTCTTGTTTGTCCTTCTCAGTTAGGTCCTTTTCCTTCACAGGTTTAGAAGTAGAAGAATCAAGACCATGCTATGGATCAGAAGATGAAGCTGCCTGTGATGCAGCACTAGGTCCAGGTTGTGTTGTCTCTTGGGGTTCAACCTTAACCGTAGCTTCATGTGCAGCTTGACTTGGTGGATAATGCAAGTCACAAGCTCACCCTTTTTATATTCTGCTTGATCACTCTAATGTGCTCATCCATCGTGGATAGAGACATTGGATCAATTCTTCTTCTAGAGAATCCATACAGCTTCAAGAAGCTCATAATCTTTTGTCTGCCAGCAGACTTATTTTAATTTGCTCTAATAGTTGCTCTTAACTTTGTAGCCTATTCAATCATCTTCCTCCTAGCAACTTTTTGCTCTTTTATAACTTTTTGCTCTCTTAGAACTTTTTGCTCTTGACTTTGTAGCATATTCACTCATCTTCCTTATCAATCTTCTTGGCTCAATCTGAGACAAGAAATAAGAGTGTAGACAAATATTTTTGTCATGGGTTTGTACCCTTGTTCTCACCCCTATCTCAACATCTACAATGGTGTTTATGGTGGGATGTGACTTGTGGATTCTCAGTTAAAGAATCACAGCAATTTGGTTGGACAGATGTGAATTGATGAAATTCAGATTTGGTTGTGGAGTATCACCCACCACATCAGCACAATTATCAATAGAAACTTGATCCAATGAGTGTGTGACACCATTGATGTTGTCTTCTATGGAGTGACTATCAGCATCAAGAAATTTTTAATCACTATCACCATCTTCATTTCCTCTTATATTGGAAACTTCTTTATTTGAGTTCTGTGTCTCTGTGCTAAAATTTTTAGGCACCTCAGATGTATCAGCTGAAGAGTTTGTCATTGTGATGCTGACAGGGTTTCCAACTGCTGGGTTTATTACCACTAAAGCTGAAGTAGTTTTTGACTGGGTATTCTTAGCTCAAATCTTTGATTAGGATCTTCTGTTGATAAGTTACCTATAAATCCTGAAATATTTTCACAAGATCTGTTAAAATAGTTGGTAACCAAATTAAGATCAAACAACTAATCAGGACCAGAATCATTTACAATGGGTGTATGCTAATTGAAGGTCACATTGGCTGACTCATCAACTACTCTAATTCTGATATTGTATACTTTATAAGCCTTAGCTGGAGAAGAGTATCCAATAAAGTGTACATTATCTTATTTCTCAGCAAATTTGGCTATTTGATCTTTGGTATTCAAGGTGGTGCATGGACATCTAAATGATCAGAGGAAACCAATGAAAGGTCTCCTTTTGTGCTAAAGTTCATAATGAGTTTTACCATAAGTGTTGACTACTAAACCTCTATTACACATATCAGTCAATGTTGACCACCTCTGCCCAGAAGGTGATGGGCTGTTTAGAGTCAGATAACATGTTTTGGTAGCTTTAATAAGTGTATTGTTTCTCCTCTCAGCAACACCATTTTGTTGAGTAACCTTGGGAGCACTATATTGTCTTGTAATACATTTCTCATCACAAAATGTATTAAGTATTTGGTTCTTGAATTCATTTCCTTGATCATATCTTATGATTTTGACCTTATGATCATATTGATTCTTAATTTTCAAAATGAAGTTTTTTCAAGATCTCAAGGGTCTCATTCTTAGTTATAATAAAAAAAGAACCAAGTGTATCTTATGAAGTCATCTGTGATCACTAAATAATTTGAGGTCCTTCCCAAACTCATTACACTGGTGGGGCAAAGAAATCTATATGTAATAAGTGTAGGGGTGTAGTGATGTAGTTTTTTTCATTTGGCTTGTGAGACACTTTATGTTGCTTCCCTTTTAGGCATGCAACACAATGGTTATCACTTGTAAAATCTTTTGGCATTATAGTTACCAAATAATTCTTAATTAATTCATCATGTTCTTAAAGTTTACATGACATATTTTTTTATACCAGTGGAAAGACTCATCACTATTGGATTTAGATAGAAAGCAATAAACTTCTCCTGAAGGTGAGGTTTCCTTTAAATCCATCTTGTAAATGTTCTCTTTCCTGTGTGCTCTGAACAGGATATGCTTCTGAAGAATGACCACCCTAGGCTTGAGATCAATAAACTCATGCTCAGTAAAGAGCATGTTATGTCTCTGGTCATATTATTTGGATACAATCAAAAGATTGTACCTAAGTTCTTCAACATAGTTTACTTTCTCAATGCTGAGCTTACCATTTGTGACTCTATCCCTTTCGATGATATAACCACCTGATTCTACTCCAAAAGCAACTGGCACTCCATCAAATATCTTAAAATTCTAAAGCAAAAAGCCATAGTCTGTCATGTGACTAGAACAAGCACTATCAATGATCCATACATTTCCTTTGGTCTTTAGTTGTTCCTACGTAGAAGAAGATGGTTAGTTACATTTGGAAATCCAATCATTTTTGTAGGACTTATATATATTTACTTTAACAATGCATTCAAGATTATAGAGATGTTATAATACCTAGGCTTCTTCATGATCAGCCATCAGTGCTTGGTTGGGAGAAACATTGTTCAACCTGAAATCTCTAGTCAAAGCCTCATTCTTCAACATCAATAGAAGTTTTTGTTTTGCTTGGTTTGGATTCTTAGATATAGGAGCCGCATCAGTGTAGTTGGGTATGGATTGTGTTTGCCCACCATTTGTGCTTGGTGCCTTGCACTCCCTAGCAAAGTGTGCCATTTGGTTACAATTGTAACACTTTACTTTGCTTTTATCCAGTCCAAACTTTCTAATAGTTGCATTGCTGGAAAATTTTCGTCTTGTTCTCTTGTAGAACTTCTTATCTCTGTGGGTAAGAAGAGCCATTTACTATAGTATCTCCATGTACTTCAGATCATCTCGATGGATACAACTCAAGTATTCAAGACTTAAGAGAAAGTTGTCACAAGTTTCATCAACAAACATAAAGTCTTGAGCAGAGCTTGTCTTTTGTAATGGCTTCCTTGGATGTAGATCTCGGTGTCTCTGGAAAGGTGATGAAAGTACCATTTTATGAGTTTTCAGGATAGCAGATAAGGTGATGTTGTTGTTCTCTGTAGTCCCTTTCAACCACGTGAAAGGCTAAACTCTGTTGATTCTTGGAAAAGCTACCTAATTGATTTTACATGTTCATCTCCATCTTGTATGCACTGAGGATACCATACAACTCTGTGAGAGTAAGGGTTGAGAGGTTTTAATTTCTCTTAATGGCCACACAATAGTGAGTCCATTGTCTAGAGAGAGAAAACATGAACTTTCTCGTAATGTCCCTATTCTCAAGTTTTACTCCAACATCCATTAGAGTATCCACAATCTCAACATACCTGAAGTATCATTTAGTTATGGTTTCACCTGTCTTGTAGGTGAAGTTCTCAAATTGTTGCTTTATGAGATCTTTCTTATTTTCCTTGGCTTCCTTAGAATCCTCGTACATAAGTTTAAGTGCATCCCAGAGCTACTTTACAGTTTTATACTTTTTGAAGGATCTATAGATAGAGTTAGGAAGAGCAGTTTAGAGAGCGGTCATGGCCTTCTGATCTACATAAATTTTCTTCCAATCTTCCTTTGAGTATTCAATCACTTCCTTTGAAATCCGTACAGAGTCAAAGTCATGAGGAACCAAACTTAGCCATCTCAACCCTATCTTCACTCTATCCTACACAACAATACTCTGCAGCTATCTTTCCTTAGCCATCTCCCATAACAATTCAAGTGGACCCTAGAATGCTTATTGATCTCAAGAGATTCTTAACCAAGTTTCTAATAAGCTCCTCACTTGAACAACCCTCACCTGATGTTGCTATATCCTACTTTGGAGCTGAATAGCTTCAAAGGTTGAGTGTACCACCTACCACTGAGGAGGAAGTTGGTCAACCTAAAATCCTCATTGAACCTAAGATTGACTTTGAAGGGGAAATAAGGAATGATGGCCCAGCAACTAACTCAGTTGGGACAAGTAGTGCCATTCCAATCTCTTCCGAAACAGAAATTCAAGTTGCGGAAGGGATCATTGAACTGTCATCTTTGTCTGATGATCTGCTTATCACAGAGGTATCCTTGATCTAGCCTTCGAGGTAAACAGTGAGGACATCCTTAAAATACCTCTCTCTCCAACACCACAAGTTCAACCCCACTCTCCCTATCCTGAATCATCTAAACTAGATCTCCAAAGGCTGAATCTTCCTTGGATCCCAAAGAAAAAATAAAGATGACTGCTGAAGAGCTTCTTCAAGAAGAAAGGTTGGAGAAGCTGAAAAAGAAAGGTAGACTCAACACTAGAAAACTGTTGGCTGCAAGCAGCAAAGCAGCAGCAGCAACTCAAGAGTCTATCAACAATAGGAGAAGAATAGAGTTGATAGACAAGCTCATCATCTAGGAGTGAATAATAAATAAATGCTTCTCCTCCTAATTAAAGAGCTTGTGAAGCTGGTGAAGGCAACCCTGCTGCAAAGGAGAAAGAGGAAGCAACAAGGTTCCTGAAGAGGAGGAAAAGAGAAGAATGCAAGAAGAGGGTGAGCAAAGGCAGAGGTTGGAGAGGATAACCTTTTTATGCTCAAGGGGCTATTCTCAGGAGGAGCTGACTCCTCATGAAAATGACACGATCTTGTTTCTTTTCATAAATAACAAGATCAAATCAATAAGGGGAGGAAGAAAGCTGCTAGAGAGAAGTTGAAAGAGAAGAAGAAGGAGGAGGAAGAGGATGCCTAACTTGCAGTTGTTAAGAAGGTGGGAGACAAAGCCTGGATGAAGGCTTATCTCAAGGCCCACGGCTTCACAGGCAGGCAAGTAGTCCCAATCACTTGTACAAAGGGTACATGTCATCCAGAGTAATAGATTGGATCTCCTATCTACCAATCACTTGTACAAACTTCTCAGCATCACTTCAGGAAAAAACAAGGAAACTAACAAATATGTTCTTTCTTTGGTGTTGAAAGTTTTAAAAGTAGAAGAGAGTGAAGTTTTGGTAGCATCAACTTAGGGGGAGTTTGTTGTATCAGATGAGACTGGTGCAACCAAAACTACACTTAAAAAATTTAGGTACAGCTAAATAAAGACTTCTCAAGCGAAAAGCAACTCTTCTGAAGACAAGCTGAAGATCTTCCAAAGTCTAAAGTATGAAGAACTTCCGAAAGAAAACTAAGTCTTCCGAGACTAATTAGTTTTCCTTCCGAAGTATATGAAGAACTTCTGAAGAGATGAACTCAGAAGATCCAAAGCAAAGTCTTCCAAACAATGAAGTCCTGAAGACTTGCAGAAGACTTGGAGAAAGTTGATTTTTTCGAAGTATAAATGGTCTCGGAATAACTTATTCTTCCGAAGCCATTTATCTTCGTAAGAACCAATTATGAACCAGTGAACAAAAGTATGGTCCGACTGACACATGCTGCCAACTCTGATATACTGCATGGCGCTTTCCCTCGCCAATGTAATTGACCATACTTTATTTCATTATTCACATTTATCAGTTAGTACAGTTACCAATTTTAGTTAGTAACAAAAAGGTAAGTTATGGATATGTCATGACTATCTAATCTAGGATAGTATTTTATCTTAGATACCTTACTTCTAGCAATATAGTATTTGTTTAGTTGTAAGCTCCAGTGGGTTATCTAAGTATAACCGGCTGTAGATAGTAGTTTATATAGTTTCTCATTGTAACTTATTCAAACATGCTTGTAAGAGTCTTGTAACACTGAGTTGAGAAGTAATATATACAAGTATCTTAAAAAATCATTTTTGTGTTTATTAACTTAGTATATTATTATCAACTTAGTTAGAGATCTAGCTTCATCAATCGATTAAGATTTATTGAGTTTGAGAGATAAACTTGTGTTGAGAGACCAACATCGATCCTACAAAATCATACCACCACCATCAGCAGCTGAAGTGGTGCTTGGAACATGAGGTCCTAAGACAACAGACCACCATATCCTGTTGTCTTAAGACTTGATAAAGCATTCCATTCTTTGTCACCAAGTATAAAAGTCATCAGGAGTGATGAGTGTAGATTTTGACATGGTACTAGTTTCTGTATCAGCCTTGGTAAGAGCTGCCATTTGAGTTGTTAAGTGTTTTGTTAAAGTGAAGGGATTAAGATGGTGAGATCTTACAATAAAGAGCCTAAAATGCTCTGATACCAATTGCAGGACCGGTGAAGGGGGTCAATGTAATAGTTTCACAAGGTGAAGAGACTTAGAAAACTTAAGAAATCAAATAGGGAACCGGCTTATGATGATAAAAAGAACACAAGTAAAGAACGTAACAAGAACAAGATAATATGATTTTCAAGAATGATGTATATTGCTCTTAAGTTTTTACAAGTGTTACAAAGCATATATAGAAATACAAGTATTTAAGATACTTTATACTAAATCCTAGAGCTGACCATACTTTGATGGCCAGCTAGAAACACTAATCTAGACAACAAGATCAATATAAAGTCGAAAGACAGATTGCCTTTTGACTAGTGACTATAACATGTTGTTGGACCAAAAGAACCAATGAGCCAAGATCAGGAAAACCTCTAAGTCCCATATGACATCACAACAACTTCTGAAGACTCTCATCAGCTGTTTTGACAAAGTCTGAAGAATCAACAGCTGAAGTTCAAAGAACTGAAGTACAACAGCTGAAGATCCCAAAGTACTGAAGACAAGTACTGAAGTCTAAAGTACTGATAAACACAAGTACTGAAGACTTCAAGTACTGAAGACAAGTGCTGAAGATCAAAGTCTAAAGAACTGAAGAACTGATGAACAACTGCTGATGCACAAAGTCTGAAGACAACGACTGAAGACATCAGCTGATGACAACTACTGAAGTCATCAGCTGATGAAACATCTGAAGACCAAAGTCTGAAGACCAAGTGCTGAAGTTTTAGAGTTTGTCATAACAACTGAAGAAGTCTTCTTCAGTTGTTGTGATGGTTTATTTTCCTTTCAGTAGTTTTATATTTTTCATTTCAGTAGTTTGTACAACAGCTGAAGAGTTTGTTCTTCAGTTGTTATAGTTCAGTAGTTGTAAACGACTGAAGAGTTTGTTCTTTAGTCGTTGTAGTTTTCAGTAGTTTCCTTTTCAGTACTTGTAACAGGTAGAACACTTAGGAAATTTTGTAAGAAGATGTCAGCTGTTGTGACATCTTCAGTAGTTGTGTTCTATCAGTAGCTAGCTTAATAATTGTTTAATGTCAGTGGAATCTGACAACGGTATGGGTCATTTGCCTATAAAAGGGCAGTGACCTGAATGTATTCGATGCCGAAACATGAAATAAACGAATATTATTCTTTCAAGGCAGAATTATTCTCTCTACTTCTACTTTTGGTTTGCATGCTATATTCTTTATGTTCTTGCTTTAATTGCTAATATTCATGCTAAATCCGCTGCAAACATAATCTAATTGATCAAACTAGAGGCTGAGATCCTAACAAATGGTATCAGAGCAGGTTAATCATTGATCGATTTCACTATTGATCATTTGAAACTGCTCTTTTGATCTCTAAGTTTGATCGAATTAGCAATTTGCAAGAATTAGCTGTAGAGAGAGAGATTCTGCTGTTTCTGGCCAAAAACTTGAGGTTCTCTTGGTGGTTTCGAGCTACATTTGTTTTGCTTAAACTTGAGTTTGACTAATAACTGAGATGACTACACTAACAAACGATCCTCACAATACTGGTTCCTCAACCAAGCCACCGATGCTTGTGAGGAATGAGTACAACATATGGCAAAGACGTATGCTTCACCACCTGTCTGTCAACAGTGCTGGTTGTTGGAAGTCAGTGGTGCATGGACCATACAAGCCTATGGTGAGCGTCCCTGAATCTAATGAACAGGTTCCAAAGAAACCTGAACAATATTCGGATGAAGATCTAAAGCTGTTCGAGATTGATGCTAGAGCCCATGGAATTTTAGCCATGGCTATTCCAAATGAGATTTACTCAGGGCTCTTGCAGCATGAAACTGCTCATGACCTATGGGTTGCTCTAAAAGAACAATTTGGAGGAACTGATTCGGTCTTAGCAAACAATAGGGAAATCCTCGCCCAACAATATGAGACATTCTCATATAGAAAGGGTGAGACTCTGACCCAGCAGTTTGAGCGGTTCTCTTGTCTGATCTCTGAGCTGAAGATGGTCAAACAAGAGTACTCCAACAGCCAGATGAACAACAGGTTCCTCAGATCACTGCCTGAGAGATGGGACACTTATACCATTGTCCTACGCTCCAGTGCAAATCTGGAAACTCTATCTCTCACCCAACTTCATGGGAAATTGCTCACTTTTGAGAGAGAGATAGAGCAAAAGAGGAAGTTGTCCACTTCTGGCAAGCTCGCTGATGACTTTGTTCAAGGCAATGCTGCCTTGATAAGCCAGGAGTCAGAATATGCTTCATCAGAAAGTTCTTATGATGAGCATATTGATTTCTCTACCAACTCAGAACAAGCTTTTGTTGGTGTAGGTAGTAGTTCAGGAGGCTGCAGTGATAACTGGTGCTTCTTGATGGATGATTTGAAGGGCATTTCAGATGATGATCTGGAAGAGATGGATATTTTGAGCCAAATGGCAATGATCAATATCAGATCTCAAAAGTTCTACAAAAGAACTGGTAGGAAATTCCCTGGTCTCTCTGGCAAAACCAAAGTTGGTTTTGACAAGAGCAAGTTGAGGTGTCACAAGTGCCAAAGGCTTGGACACTTTGCAAGAGAGTGTAGATCATCTGGATCTAACTCCTCTACACCCTTTGTGACTTTTCCAAGCAATAGCTCACAGCACAGAGGGCAACCTTCCTCCAGTTCTGGTCATCCATCACAAGCACAGGCATCACCTGCTTATTTTGTGCCTCAGGGGTATATGCCATACTCATACCCCTGCTACTATGTGCCTCAGGCCAGTCAAACTCAAGCACCTTTGGCTCAACCACCACAGGCTCTTCCTGAGCCTCAATCTTCCCCATCTCATTATCAAACACAACCTCAACAACACAGCTTCTTCACCCCAGGAGTTGTTGACTGGAGTAGTCTACCAGATGATCTATCTGGTCAGGAACAACTACTCCAAGGTGCTGGTCAACATGGTGGTGATAGTCCTTTTGGAAATCTTGCTCTGATGGCCCTTGAGTCTGCTGAGGGGTCATCATCCAATGCCTCATCACAGGTATCATCTGAGGCCAAAGCCAAGCTTTGTTCTGAATCATGCATAGCAGCATTTGCTTCTATTAGAAAAGCAAATGTAGATTTAATAGATAAAAATCTTGAGCTAGAGCACACTATTTCCAAAAGAAAAGCTGATTTTGAGGTTGTACTAGAAGAGAAAAATGATGAGATTTACAAGCTTAAATGCCAATTCAAAGATGGTAAAGCTAGGGAAGATGTACTTCTAGAGAAGTACAGAGACCTCAAGGAAACTCTTGCAAACACCCAAGTAGAGTGTGATCGATGGGTGCAATCATGCAAGGGTTTTGAAATGCTTCTTAAGAAGCAATCAGCTTCCAATGTGAAGTTTGGGATTGGTTATAATCACACTGCTCCTCCTACAGATTTCACTTTAAGAGCAGAAGTTGAATCTGATGGAGAGAGCAATGACCAATCCTTCTCATCATGTGACCTACTATCTTCTGATTCAGCATCATCAGAGATAGAAGTCAGCAACCAATCAGCAGATGCTACAAGAGCTGATGGTTCAAATGCTGACTGTCACATGATCAAAAAGTTGATCAACTCAGGTGTTGTCTCTAGAAGTATTGAAAGTACTAGAGGGCAAGTGATAACACTTGAAGTTCAAACCTCAACTACTGCCAGCACTGAAGAGAAGAAAACTGACAGTAGAAAAGGTTTGAAGACAACTAAAGAAGAGGTCAGGAAAGCAGGTACTAAAGGGAAGAAAACTGCTAGTACTGATAACAAACAGCTAAAGAACAAGTCTTCAGTTGTTTCATCTTCTTTGGTTGATGGTCAACACAAGATGAAGAAGAAGCCATGTGAAATATGTGGCTTGTTCAATCATCTTACTGATGATTGCTGGTACAAAAGGGGTTCCAAACTCAAACAACGGGAGGAAATTAAAGAGCAAATAAAGAAAATGAAAAATGAGTTTGAAACCAAGTTTGTACTAGCAACATCAAAGCCTGAAATCCTTAAGCCCAAAGCTAAATCTAAAAAGAAAGTAGGTAATACTCAGGCAACAGCTGAGGTTGCTCAGAAAAGGATGGTACAACATAGGAACCCATCATCAGCAAACTCCAGTGTGTCTGAAGAGCTGAAAGCTTTATCACAAAGTCAGACACAACTGGTGATGATGGTTCAGCATCTAATGGGAAGAGTCAACCATTTAGATGCTCCTGTGTTGAAACCACAGAAAAGGAAGTCCAAGCCAAAGGGTTCCTCTTCTATACCATCTTCTTCACCTCAGGCTGTTACACATAACACACCTGTTAGTGCTGCACCTATAGTTAAGAACAGACCCAAAACCAAACAGGTTTGGGTCTCTAAAACTAACTAACATGTGGTTATGATTGCAGGGTTCTTCAACATGCCAAAAGAGCATCTGGTATGTAGACAGTGGAGGATCTATGCACATGATAGGAAGCAGCTCCCTTCTTAATGACTACTCTCAAGGAAAGAAGGGATTTGTCTCCTTTGGCAATGATGCAAAGGGTTACATCATCGGAAAGGGCTTTGTTTCCAACGGGGAAATAAAGTTTGATGATGTTAACCATGTGGAGAATCTCAAGTACAACCTCTTGAGTGTCAGTCAAATGTGTGATAAAGGCCATGTTGCCCTTTTCACAAGCCAGAACTGTCGGATTCTGTCATCCAAAGTTCTAAATTTGATTGACAAGGTGTTGGATGAATACACTCTTCTGAAGGCCAACAGGACAGGAAGAGTGTATGCCTTAGATCTTTCCAAAAAGATAGATCTAAAAGGCCATCCTTGCCTATTCTCCAAGGCATCTTCTTAAGAATCTATTCTATGGCATAGAAGACTGGGGCATGTTAATTTCAAGAACATGAATCAGTTGATAAGCCATGGTTTAGTAAAAGGATTGCCCTTGAAGGAGTTCAAGTGTGAAGACAACTGCACTGCTTGCTTAAAAGGAAAACAACACAAAGTTTCATTCCCTTCAATAGAAGAACCAAAGTCCACTGCCTGCTTACAGCTCTTGCACATGGATCTCTTTGGTCCTGTCAGAGTGATGAGCATGGCAAAGAAGAAATACTGCCTGGTAATTGTGGATGATTATTCCAGGTATGTATGGACTTTCTTCTTGCACTCTAAGGATGAAGCAGCCATGACTATCATGAACTTTGTGTTATTTGTAGAAAAGCAGTATTCCCTACAGGTCAAGTGTGTGAGGAGTGACAATGGAACAGAATTTAGAACCACACACTTGATGACTTCTACCTATCCAAGGGAATTAAGAGGCAGTTTAGTATTCCTAGAACTCCTGAGCAGAATGGAGTGGTGGAGAGAAAGAACAGGACTCTCATTGAAGCTGCAAGGTCAATGCTGGCTGACTCAGGATTGCCACTGACCTTTTGGGCTGAAGCTGTCAATACAGCCTGCTATGTACAAAATAGAATCTTAGTGAATAAGAGGTTGATGAAGACTCCTTATGAGATTCTTTATCATTTGGCTCCTCTAATTTCATTCTTTAGAGCCTTTGGGTGTCCATGTTTTATTCTCAACACTAGCAACCCACTCCAGAAATTTGCTAGTAAGGTGGATGCAGGGTATTTTGTTGGTTATTCATCAACTTGCAAGGCATACAGAGTCTTCAACTGTAGGACAAAAGTGGTTGAAGAAACTCTGCATGTTAAGTTCAATGAATCTCCAAAGGACAAGATTCCACAAAACCCTGTGGAGTTGTTTGATCTGGACATACTGCAATATGTTCCTTATCAACCTCCAGCTGTTGAGCCTGTCAACAGTTCTCCACCTGGTGGTACTGATGATGATGTAGTCAGTACTCATCTCTTCAGGTTTAGTGACAACTTGCCTAAGTTCACTAAACCTGATGCTCCTGTAGCTTCAGCAGCCCCATCCACAACAAATGCTGATGAGATTTCTGCTAGCTCTACTTCATTTGAGCTACCATCTCCTACATGGTTTCAGGAATCTCCATCACCATTTGTTGCTGCTGAAAGTCCTACAAACACTTGCACTGACATTATAGTCTATCAAGAGCTGAAGAATCACCCCACATCTCAAATCATTGGTGATATCAATGCTGGAGTTTCAACCAGGAGTCAATTGTCCAATTTCTGCTTCTATGCTCTCTTCATCAGTCAGCAAGAGCCAAAGAACTATCATGTTGCTTTAAGAGACAATGGATGGGTTGAAGCAATGCAGCTTGAGCTTCTTCAGTTCAAGAAACAGCAAGTGTGGGAGCTTGTTCCTTTACCCCAAGGGAAGTGTGCAATAGGCACCAAATGGGTATTCAGGAACAAAACAGATGATAAGGGCCAAATTGTCAAGAACAAGGCCAGGCTGGTTGTCCAAGGATTTGCACAAGAGGAAGGCATCGATTATGATGAGACCTTTGCTCCTGTGGCAAGACTGGAAGCAATCAGACTGTTCTTAGCTTATGCTGCCTTTCACAGTCTTAAGGTTTATCAAATGGATGTCAAAAGTGCCTTCTTATATGGAAAAATAAAAGAAGAAGTTTATGTGTGTCAACCACCAGGCTTTGAGGACAACAAACATCCTGATTGGGTGTACAAGCTTGATAAAGCTCTTTATGGGCTGAAGCAAGCCCCTAGAGCCTGGTATGAGACACTCTCAACTTTTCTTTTAGAGAATAAGTTCACTAGAGGCACCATTGATAAAACCTTATTCATAAAGACTGTGGGACAACATAAGCTCCTTGTTCAAATTTATGTAGATGACATCATCTTTGCATCCTCTGATCTAAAGTTATGTGATGAATTTACAATGCTCATGAAGCAAAAGTTTGAAATGAGTGCTATGGGGGAATTACAGTTCTTTCTAGGTTTGCAAATCAAACAAAGGGATGATGGAATTTTCATTCATCAGTCCAAATACACCAAAGAGTTGTTGAAAAAGTTTGATTTACAAACCTGTAAGCCCTGTTCTACTCCCATGAGCAGCATCACACAACTAGATGTAGATCAGAAAGGTAAAGCGGTTGATGAAACCCTTTACAGATGTATGATTGGGTCCTTGATGTACCTTACAGCTTCTAGACCAGACATCATGTTTGCAACATGTGTTTGTGCTAGATTTCAGGCTGCACCTAAAGAATCCCATTTGATTGCAGTCAAAAGGATCTTTAGATATCTGCAAGGTACCCAATCACTAGGTCTTTGGTATTCAACTGGGCATTCTTAGAAATTAGTTGCTTTCTCTGATAGTGACTATGCAGGATGCAAAGTCACCAGAAAATCCACTTCTGGTGGTTGCCAATTCCTAGGCAATTGTTTAGTTTCTTGGCAGAGTAAGAAACAAACATCAATTGCTACATCCACTGCTGAAGCTGAGTACATTGCTGCTGCAAGTTGTACATCTCAGATACTCTGGCTTCAGAACCAACTCTTGGATTATGGCATTACAGAGACTAAGACTCCATTATTAATGGATAGTGCTTCAGCTCTTTGCATTGTCAAAAATCTAGTCCAGCACTCTAGGACCAAACACATAGAGATCAGACATCACTTTATTAGGGATTGCTATGAAAAAGGTCTGATTGATCCAAAGTTTATGCCTAGTGCTGATGAGCTTGCAGATATATTTACTAAGCCCTTAGATAGTGCCACATTTCAAAACTTGGTACTAAGGCTTGGTATGCTGCAGCTCGAATAATTTGACCAATACTGATGCTCAAAACTTGATAGTGCCTAGTGCTGATGAGCTTGTAGACATATTTACTAAGCCCTTAGGTCTGATTGATCCAAAGTTTGTGCCTAGTGCTGATGAGCTTGCAGATATATTACTAAGCCCTTCACAAGTACTGATGAGCATTAGTATGCAAAGGTCAAATATAAGTACTGATGAGTAATTTGGTCTTCAGCATTTTCACAACTACTGAAGACTAAAAGGCTTAAAAGTACTGATGTACATTATTTGTTGAAAACAACTGATGTAGTGAGGTGGATTACAACTACTGATGTATCATTTTCAAACAAATAAGTACTGAAGAACAAATTTTGTTCACAAGTACTGATGTGTAATTCACATAAGTACTGAAGACAAAATTTGTTCACCAGGTCTGGAGTATTTCATCAGCACTTGTGAACATCTGGTCACAAGAGCTGAAGGCATAAATACTCACAAGAGCTGAAGGATCAATGAAACATCTGAAAGTCAGCCAAAGAGCTGATGAGTAAATGTGGAGGTCAGCATGAAACAACTGATTTGACGGAAACAGCTGATGAGAAATTTTACTCTTCAGCTGATGCCAACAGCTGCTGTTTTATACCCAAACAACTGAAGGACAAAACCATGTCTTCAGTAGTTTCACAACTACTGATGACTAACACCACGTCCTCAGTTGTTTACAACAACTGAAGCAATACCATGTCTTCAGTAGTTCACAACTACTGATATCAGTAGTTCACAACTACTGAAGGCTAACACCAAGTCTTCAGTTGTTACAACGTCTGAAGATGAAAACTAGGTCTTCAGTAGTTTATAACTACTGAAGACTGACAATAAGTCTTCAGCTGTTTACAACATCTGAAGGACAAAACCAAGGCTTCAGTAGTTTCAACTACTGAAGACTAACACCAAGTCCTCAGATGTTACAACCACTGAAGGTTAAAACCACGTCATCAGTAGTTTCAACAACTGATAACTAACACCAAACCTTCAGTAGTTTTCTTTCAGCCTTTGCCATACCCTATAAATACCCAACCTTTAGAGCTTTTCATTCTCACTTGACCTAACTTTTCAAAAACCTCTGAAATTCCCATACACCATTAATGGCGGCCATGCAACTCAAACCACGACACAACTGTGTCGCCCATCTCACCAAACCGCCATTCTGGGCCAAGTTTCACAATGTCGTCGATCTGATGACCGACTCACAATACCAGACGGCATTCCTCCTCAACCCCACCATATACACCGACTCCTTGGCGGAGTTTTGGACGAATATCACCGTCCAAACCGGAGAGAATGACGGCGAGGTCTCTCTCCGGTCCTCCGTCAATAACCACCCAGTGGTTATTACTCCAGCTACTCTTCGAGAAACCCTAAAGCTGGAGGATGCCACCTACCCAACCTCCTACCCCAAAGGCGCCCTCGATCTATGCTTCACTGCCAATGACTATCAGGGCGACCTTTCAGCCACCACCTTGTTGAAGAAGCACTTCCCAGATCCCCAACGACTGATCTTCCACATGGTGAATGTGTGTCTGGCTCCCAAAACTTCTTCATGGGACCAGATGTCAACAAGGTGGCAACAGGTATTGTATTCTATCCTTGAGAAACAACCCCTAAACTTTACTGATCTTATATTCTGGGAGCTCAAGGATATGGCCACAAAACCCATTTCTAACCGTTGGATCTTGTATCCTCGGTTTATAATGGCCATCATCCAAAGCCAGCTTCAAGCTGAGGGACTAGTTGGCACTGGAGTCCCTGCCATGGCTGTTCTAGCCGAGGTATACTCCAGGCACAACACCGACCACACACTCAAACAGGCTGGCCGGCTGCGAAAACCCACGCAGCAGGAACCCACAGCCTCCACCTCCAAATCCAAAGTCCCCACCAAGCCAAGAGCCAAGAAGCCCAAAAGGCTACTCAGGGAAATGAGTCCCCTGAGGATGCCCCTGCAACACAAAGGCAGGATGTGGCTGCTGGTTCGATTCTCCCAGCAGCCACCATGACTCCACCCACCACAACCACACAGGTTTCCTCTCAACAGGAGCCTGATGCAACCACAACTGGGGCGCCTACACATCTGGGGTCTTTCTCACTTGAGGAGACTGCCATTGAAATGCACACTCCTCCCTATATGCACTCTGCTTCTAGCCCATCTCCCACAGAAGCCGCCCCACAAAGTCCAACCCTAATAATTGCCAAAGTGCTGACCCACCTGAGCACTCCACCCTCTCCCCAGAAACCTATTACAACTGGGGAGACTCCAACTGAAGAGGGGGTGGATACTAGTGCCGGTGGGAGCCCACAGCACAGAGAATCACAAGTCCAATCTCCCAGTGTGGCTAGGGAGATAGGACAATCTGGTGAGGCTGCCACTTCCCCTGCATCAGCACATGAGCAGGGTGAAGCTGGTACAAGCAATAAGACCTCACAAGAGGCAACTGCCGATGATGGATCCAATCCGGAGGCTGGAACTCCCCAGTACCAATACAAAGGGGCACATGCTACTACTGAGCCACACTCAGAGCATGTATATCCTGACACAGTCAGGAGGTCAGGTGATTCAGCTCCCACTGATGATGACCTGAGCTTCTTCTATGATGTAGTTGCTCACAACACTATCTTAGAGGATGAGATAAGCAGACTCAAAGAGCTGCTTGCTCAAATGACTCAAGATAGAAGTCCATCTTCCACCACCAACCCACAGATGGCACCTTCACCCGAAGGTCTCACAAACACTGAGCCACTCCCACAAACTCAGCCACCAGCCCCTGCTTCTGGCACTAGCTCTCAGGGTCAGAACCCCCCTGAGCAGCTAGATGCTATCCTCCAGAAAACCCTGCCTCTCATCACACCCATAATCACAGAAATTGTGATGAAAACCATTGATGAGAGGCTTCCCACACATATCCAACCTCTGGTGGAGGTTGCTGTTGCTAAAGCCCTTGCTGAGAGTCAAACCCCAACCAATGCACCTAAAAAGGGGAGACCTCAGTACAAGGTAAGAGGAAGAGGGGAGAGGAGGAGCTAGAGGTAGGTAGAAAGGAGGTGGTTGAGAGGGAGAAGGTTCAGGAGACCAAGGGGAAGGGGAGGGAGAAGGAGGAGAGAGCTGAAAAAGAAGTGACTGGAATCCAAAAGGATTTCAGTGTCACTTATCAGAAGAGAGGAGAGGTGAGGGAGAGAGGAGAGGTGAGGGAGAGTGCTGATTCTGATCTAGCAGCCCTTGTCAAGGAGGCTGATGTTGAGCATAGCCGTTCAATGGACTCTGTCATTGAACAGCTGTTCAGGCAAGGCTTTGATAAGGACACTGGCCTGCTAGATCAAGAGATCAGGAATATGGAGAGAAGAGAGATTGAGTACCGATGGACTACTTATAGCCAAGAGGAAAGAAAGAAACTTGAGGCTATGAGTAGGTTCACTTCGAAGTACCTGGGCAGACCAGTCCTTGATGTCAAGGCATGGACCAGGGACAGACTCTTGGCAATAACCACCAAGATCTGTTCGGCTGGTGATTTCACTAAGGGACTGGTCGCAGAGGCCCTCTCTTAAGCAGGTGCTGGGAACAGGACACTGCTAGTAAAACAGACCAAACCAGCCCTTATCTCTAGGTTACTAGCAGTGCCTGCCAACATTCCCACACTAAGGGACTGGTTGAAAGAGAAGAAGAAGGAGGAGGAAGAGGATGCCTAACTTGCAGTTGTTAAGAAGGTGGGAGACAAAGCCTGGATGAAGGCTTATCTCAAGGCCCACGGCTTCACAGGCAGGCAAGTAGGTCCCATGTCTGAGAAGACCCTACACCGATATGTTAGTAACATCAAAGCTGACATTCGCTTAGGAAGAAGGAAAGAGGTATCTCAAGCCCAAAGTGTATAAAGGATGGTACCCAAACCAACACCTAAAGCAAAACCGACAATATCTGAGCCCACACCTTTCCCTTCCCCATCAAAAATGAACCCACTACTGTACATTACACCCCTGAACCTACACCATCAGCCCTACCTCCACCCTCATCCATTTCCTCTCAGCAACCACCACCACTACCCATCTTAAAATCCAAAACACGACCCAAAACCCACCCATTACCCAAGCCATCCTCTGAACTATCTAACCCTCTGACCTTAGAGGAATTTAAGGAGATCAAAAGGAAGCTCATTAGTTGCACAACCCTGAGTGACATATCTTGTGAGAAAGGGTCCATAAGATTAAGATACATTGATGGCTCTTCCTATTCCCTAACAAGAGATGCATTCCTAGATCTACCCCAGGAAACACTAGACCAAGCTCTTTAACTCTTAGCAACAAACTCAGATTCCCTCAAGGAAGAAGAGAAGAAGATGAGGAGAAGATTAGTGACTTTACTGGGCACCAGGAAAGGGGACAAACTGCCAAACATGCCCCTCACCCCTAGGAAGAAAATTGTCCATTGGAGGTTCGATGAACCTTCTCACAACTTTGTTGTAGAAAGGGAGAATGGTGAAGTCAATAGACTTGACACACCATCTTTACTATACTCAAGTAGATTTGATATAGCTGAGTTAGCAGGGAAACCATTCTTAAATCCCTCTAACGCTCAAGCAGCTGCTCACTTCAGAAATCACCTAAGCAGCCTTCATCCTGCTGAGCTAACCAAGAAAGCAAGGAATAAAGAGGAGTTGAAGTTGATAAAGGAAGAAGGAAAGGGTGCCACTACAAAAGGAAGTTCATTCCTTTAAATAGTTAAAGACCCTTCTTCAGGTTCCATAGTTAGATAGGAATATGACTATAATTCCCATCAACTAACGCTGTTCAGAGGGCCACAACAAAGGGTACATGTCATCCAGAGTAATAGATTGGATCTCCCATCTACCAATCACTTGTACAAACTTCTCAGCATCACTTCAGGAAAGAACAAGGAAACTAACAAATATGTTCTTTCTTTGGTGTTGAAAGTTTTAAAAGTAGAAGAGAGTGAAGTTTTGGTAGCATCAACTTAGGGGGAGTTTGTTGTATCAGATGAGACTGGTGCAACCAAAACTACACTTAAAAAATTTAAGTACAGCAAAAATAAAGACTTCTCAAGCGAAAAGCAACTCTTCTGAAGACAAGCTGAAGATCTTCCAAAGTCTAAAGTATGAAGAACTTCCGAAAGAAAACTAAGTCTTCCGAGACTAATTAGTTTTCCTTCCAAAGTATATGAAGAACTTCCGAAGAGATGAACTCAGAAGATCCAAAGCAAAGTCTTCCAAACAATGAAGTCCTGAAGACTTGCAGAAGACTTGGAGAAAGTTGATTTTTTCGAAGTATAAATGGTCTCGGAATAACTTATTCTTCCGAAGCCATTTATCTTCGTAAGAACCAATTATGAACCAGTGAACAAAAGTATGGTCCGACTGACACATGCTGCCAACTCTGATATACTGCATGGCGCTTTCCCTCGCCAATGTAATTGACCATACTTTATTTCATTATTCACATTTATCAGTTAGTACAGTTACCAATTTAAGTTAGTAACAAAAAGGTAAGTTATGGATATGTCATGACTATCTAATCTAGGATAGTATTTTATCTTAGATACCTTACTTCTAGCAATATAGTATTTGTTTAGTTGTAAGCTCCAGCGGGTTATCTAAGTATAACCGGCTGTAGATAGTAGTTTATATAGTTTCTCATTGTAACTCATTCAAACATGCTTGTAAGAGTCTTGTAACACTGAGTTGAGAAGTAATATATACAAGTATCTTAAAAAACCATTTTTTGTGTTTATTAACTTAGTATATTATTATCAACTTAGTTAGAGATCCAGCTTCATCAACCGATTAAGATTTAGTGAGTTTGAGAGATAAACTTGTGTTGAGAGACCAACATCGATCCTACAAAATCATACCACCACCATCAGCAGCTGAAATGGTGCTTGGAACATGAGGTCCTAAGACAACAGACCACCATATCCTGTTGTCTTAAGACTTGATAAAGCATTCCATTCTTTGTCACCAAGTATAAAAGTCATCAGGAGTGATGAGTGTAGATTTTGACATGGTACTAGTTTCTGTATCAGCCTTGGTAAGAGCTGCCATTTGAGTTGTTAAGTGTTTTGTTAAAGTGAAGGGATTAAGATGGTGAGATCTTACAATAAAGAGCCTAAAATGCTCTGATACCAATTGCAGGACCGGTGAAGGGGGTCAATGTAATAGTTTCACAAGGTGAAGAGACTTAGAAAACTTAAGAAATCAAATAGGGAACCGGCTTATGATGATAAAAAGAACACAAGTAAAGAACATAACAAGAACAAGATAATATGATTTTCAAGAATGATGTATATTGTTCTTAAGTTTTTACAAGTGTTACAAAGCATATATAGAAATACAAGTATTTAAGATACTTTATACTAAATCCTAGAGCCGACCATACTTTGATAGCCAGCTAGAAACACTAATCTAGACAACAAGATCAATGTAAAGTCGAAAGACAGATTGGCTTTTGACTAGTGACTATAACATGTTGTTGGACCAAAAGAACCAATGAGCCAAGATCAGGAAAACCTCTAAGTCCCACATGATATCACAACAACTGCTGAAGACTCTCATCAGCTGTTCTGACAAAGTCTGAAGAATCAACAGCTGAAGTTCAAAGAACTGAAGTACAACAGCTGAAGATCCCAAAGTACTGAAGACAAGTACTGAAGTCTAAAGTACTGATAAACACAAGTACTGAAGACTTCAAGTACTGAAGACAAGTGCTGAAGATCAAAGTCTGAAGAACTGAAGAACTGATGAACAACTGCTGATGCACAAAGTCTAAAGACAACGACTGAAGACATCAGCTGATGACAACTACTGAAGTCATCAGCTGATGAAACATCTGAAGACCAAAGTCTGAAGACCAAGTGCTGAAGTTTCAGAGTTTGTCACAACAGCTGAAGAAGTCTTCTTCAGTTGTTGTGATGGTTTATTTTCCTTTCAGTAGTTTTATATTTTTCATTTCAGTAGTTTGTACAACAGCTGAAGAGTTTGTTCTTCAGCTGTTATAGTTCAGTAGTTGTAAACGACTGAAGAGTTTGTTCTTCAGTCGTTGTAGTTTTCAATAGTTTCCTTTTCAGTACTTGTAACAGGTAGAACACTTGGGAAATTTTGTAAGAAGATGTCAGCTGTTGTGACATCTTCAGTAGTTGTGTTCTATCAGTAGCTAGCTTAATAATTGCTTAATGTCAATGGAATCTGACAACGGTATGGGTCATTTGCCTATAAAAGGGCAGTGACCTGAATGTATTCGATGCCGAAACATGAAATAAACGAATATTATTCTTTCAAGGCAGAATTATTCTCTCTACTTCTACTTTTGGTTTGCATGCTATATTCTTTATGTTCTTGCTTTAATTGCTAATATTCATGCTAAATCCGCTGCAAACATAATCTAATTGATCAAACTAGAGGCTGAGATCCTAACACATGTCATAGTTCACATCCTTATCTAATACAAAAAGGATAAAATTATAAAAATAGAAAGTTACAGGCATAATACCTTAATCTATAGTTTGATAGTGTTCAGAGGTGGCAGCAAAAAATGGTTAGCTTTTGTCAAAATGCGATTCAGAAAAAGCATGTCTTCTCTGTATTCGGAAGAAATCAGTCTTTAGCTTCGGAAGAGTTTGTCTTTGAAGTTTCAAAAAACATTATATTTGGATTCGGAAGATTTTTAGCTTGGGATGATTTGATACTTAGAATAATTCACTGAGTTGTATTAATATTCCAAAATAACTTCATTGTACTTCACATGTGCTTGCTGAGAGCTCTTTAGTTGCATCAGCCTTTGAGTGTAATCCTTACACCTATGTTTCTCACCAACAATATTATTGACCTTTTTACTTTACATGTTTCAGGTGATAATAACTAGGAACTTGAAGCTTCATGTAGGAATGCTTAAGGACCTGGAATAAATAAAAATAATAATTTTTATATGTTATTTTTTGGTTGTTTGCTTCTTTTAAACAAGTGTTGGTAAAATTATGAAATTTAATAAAGTTGTGTTGCCTTAGTATTTCTTTATGCCATGAGCTATGTACTTGTTGGATCGGGTTTGGTTTACACTAACAAGAACTTATTCTTTGAGTGTAATCCTTACACCTATGTTTCTCACCAATAATATTATTGACCTTTTTTACTTTAATGTTTCAGGTGATAATAACAAGGAATTTAAAGCTTCATTTAGAAATGCTTAAGGACCTAGAATAAATAAAAATAATAATATTTTATTTGTTATTTTTGATTGTTTGCTTCTTTTTAACAAGTGTTGGTAAAATTATGAAATTTAAGTTGTGTTGCCTTAGTATTTCTTTATGCCATGAGCTATGTATTTGTTGGACCGGCTTTGGTTTACACTAACAAGAACTTATTCTTTGATCAGTAACTAACGAATGCGAAATATTAGTTAGATACTTACTATCACAACACAAATATTTTGAGTAAATACAAATACACAAGTTGTCCTTTTAAAGTATTCATTTGATTAATGTAATGTAAGATGTTACAATCGGCAGAGAATCAAATGGCTAAAAAGCTTGTCTCTACTTTACAAATGTGAGGACATTTATACTAAGAAATATAAACAATAAAAATAAACTATTCTATGTTCAGAGTCTACATCAAATAGATAATCTGTGTATTGAAGTTGACAGTTTTGATACTGTGTTGTCTCCAAAAGGTGAAACACAGTAACCATCGGCACAGACAATCTTGTTCTAAGTAGCAGTTGATCAGCAGCTTATGGAGTTCACTGCTGATTGGCAGTTGATCTTCGTATGCTGATTAGCAGACATTTAGCATATGTAGTTCGGTAGTTGCTTCAGCATATGCTGATCAACAGTCATTCAGCATACACACTTTGGCTGAATCCACTGCCAAAGGTCTTGGTGTTGGAAACGAGACCTATTTGGTCCGTAGAGTTAATCGAATTTAGTAACATGTTGATCTTGTTAGCCTCTATCCAGATGACAAAGAAAGATGATAAATGGCGATGGGATGATGATGTGTGTGGTACTTTGTCTGTCCGATGTGTTAAAGCCTTGTATTACCAAGCAACGCATCATATGATATGTTTTACAAGTTTCCGTGGAACAACTTGGTGCCCAGGATGCTGAACATCCTCATTCGGAGAGCTGAAATGGGACGGATCCATAGTACATTGGATGCTATGGTTCATAAGAGTATTGCAGTTCAATCCTCAATATGCAAGTTATGTTAGTTGACCACCTTTTCACTGCATGCCCTGTTGCGAATTTCATGTGGTACATGCAATGATGGATGTATCTAGAAAACAAGAAATGAATTTATTTTCTTCGTTCCTTGTGGATTAAAAACAGAACGAATTTGATGGCACGGATCATCACACTATGCTGCGGCTTCCTTTTGATTGATTTAGATTTGCTTCTTTTTGTATTATGTTGTCTTTGTTCTTCCGTTCTCTTATTATTGTGGATTCTTAGCTTGCTAGCCCTACCTAGAGTAATTCTAGCCATTCAAAAAAAAATCGTTATGGGACTAAAAAACCCTCAATAATTTAAAACAAACACCTTAATTACACACTTAACACCATAAGACAGGAAGCCCATTACCCACCATTATGATTTATGTCTACAAGCTTATAGCCATTTTGGGTTGTTTTTGTTCCTGATATAAATCATCATCTGCCTTCCAGAAAAATACACAATAGTCAAACCATTTTTTAATGCACGTTATCATCTGCATATCATCTACCATTTTACATACCAAAAATCAATGGCAAAAACTCATCACATTGTGCCGTAACAGTGAACATATAAACTTGTAAAGCAGAAGAAAACAGGTTCAAGATAAAATAAAATAAAAATGCAGAAAACCTCAGCGAAATGCAACCCCGCGACATCGATCATAGACGACGGTAATATGAGGCAGTGATCAGGAACCGACCGTTCTAATTGATGCAAGTTACAAGCCCGAATGCTCACTCATAGTACAAGCAGAAGATGCAAAACCCCAAGTCAGAAAACAAAACAACCGAGTCAATCCATGTTCCCCATGAAGGTTTCAATCAAGGTATTACCATTTATAATCTTTGTTGTCCCTATGATAATGTCATATGCCATCCCTTCCTGCAAGTAACAAGAACCCATAGATTAAATCCTTTAAAAATATGATGTAGGCGGTTGTGCGTGCTAAAACCAGAATTTTAACCCATTTGACTAGTCCCTCTATCAGCTACCTTTTTTAGATGACCCAATTGCAATGAATACAAAACAAATCGACACATCTATAAGGAACGAGTTAAAATTCATATGCATAAAATACCTGAGAACTTAGAAAGCGGAGAGCAGAAATCTCTGCAAATGTAACCCCTCCAACAAAAACAACTAGAACAAGAGAGCGCCTCCCATCTTGAGCTCTGAAATATATTCAAAGGTGAGTCATTCATGTAATTTAGAAAATGCAAAGATAAAAACTAATCAATGTCATGTGACATATTTCATAATCAAGAATAAGATGTTACAGAAAACGTACTTGTCCATGTGTAAACCCCCAGGTAGTATATCAAATGATGGACTGTTTGCAAACGCACTCTGCGATAATTGTTCAAACAAGTTAGATAATTTTAAATTATTAAGAAGAAAAATGATCTTTAAAAAGTGGTATCAAGAAAATGAGATTTAACAAATATGTTAAATAATTACTAACCCTCTTTGACTCTGTATGAGTGCCAGGCAACAACTTCAATATTTCTTCAAGGGGACGCCTGAGACCAACGTGTTGATATATTGCAACTTTCAAACATGAAAAAGAAAAAGAATAATGAAAGTAAGCTCACCATCCAGATCGAATTGCATGCTGAATCAAGCGGATGCTCAAAGGGGCATATCCAGAAAACACATACGAAACGTCTTTGGGACTGCCAACAAAAGATTGAAATATTAGAAGCCAATTGCCACAAGAAAAGATTCCTAGCAACTACGCCTTGGAGAAAGGTCGTATCAATTTGGTTAGTCATATGGGTTTTGACCAGACCAAACAGGCTCAAGTAAAAAAGGCCATGTTAAGAAAAAAAAAGTATAGTATATTTGTTTTTATAGCAACAACAGTTGCAACAATTGGTGGTTGGTGATGGTGGTCATGTAGGTAGGTGGTGGTGGAGACAACAGCAGTGACGGTGGTCATGTCAGTGGTGACGTGTAGGTGGTAGCGATAGACACTAGCAGCAGGCTGTGCTGACCCATTTAGACACTTCTAAGTTGACCAGTTTCATAAGAATGACTGTCTTGACCATTTGAAATTTCCCTTGTGACCCAAACTAACCCAATTGGTTATGATAACTTCCATAATAACCCAAAATTGTGTTTGGGTTTGTTTTGCCATGGTACTAACAACTAAACTTTTAGAAGTTGGAATCAATCTTTAATTCCAAATATTTATCACACATTACTTAGTGGTATCAGTATCCTCAACCACAAGTTGAAGCGCGCGTTTGATAGTCAACCAATTGCTTTTTCCTTCCTGCACATAACAAAGCTTGAATAATTTGTTCAGATTTAATAAAAAAAAGCCATAAAAGCAAGAGCAAAGAAATATAACCTGCTTCCTGACTAACCCAGCTTTTTCCAAATTGTTAAGAGTAGACATGTGTTCAAATCCATAGCTGTGAAGAATCTCTCTCCTAAATCAAGATAGCAACAAGTAAAAAGTAAGCGATTATGTCTTCAAACATGGCAAATGAAAAAATATATACTCATAATTTGTTTTGTTTTGACCTCAGATAGTCAAAGTTCCTTTTTGGTAAGCCAGCATTGGTAACTGAAAGTAAGATAAGAAGCCTTAGGACACTAACAAGTGGCTCCTGTTTATGAATCATCTCTTCGATGTGCTCAAAGCATCTGCAAACAAAATAAGATAACAATTTATGAAAAAATAGGAACGTTGTTTTTATAATTGTATATTACTAGAAACTGATATAAGATGTTATTTAAGCTTACATATCATAGCTTTCAGCCTCCACAATAGTGTGTTCCATGTCAAGTCGCCCAAGAAATGAAGGTTTGGAGGTCAGTGTGGATAAATGTTGAGCAAGATTTATGTGCCTCTAAAAATAAAATAAAATAAATAAACAAACAAATAAAAAAAAAACATCATTAAAGTTTAGAACTTGCTTATGAACCACAATGGTCAGAAAAAAGAGTCACAAAAGGCACATACAGTAATTTCTGGCAAGGAGTTGAGCTTTTTGACAAAGTCCTTTAATTCAGAAACTGTTTGATTCTGAGATCACACACCATTTAGCTCCCTGGGTTAGATGAAATTGAAGTATTATTTTTACAATTTCTCAAAAAAAAATCGACTTACAGTAGTTGTCATCTCTGTGTAGTCCTGTTTCATAGATGTTGCTTTTTGACGAAGAACCTGCAATCATACTGCAGATGGCAACTAAGAGAGGATCTCTAAGCCAGATATTATTGAAATCATAGACATGCATATACAAAAACTATTTTCACATTCGAAGATACATAAAAATGGTTATTATAGATCAACCTGGACAACAACTTCAAAGTTAAGATCCCGAGTCTCCCTGAACAGCTTGTCACTAAATCAAATCAAATGGAAAGATTGAATAAATATGCAAAACAAGTGCTTGATAAAATACGAATAGAAATACGTACGTTGAATTAAGAGGGACTTTCATTTTTTTCCCATCTTGTTGGGTAGCACCCATGGTTGATGCATCTACTTCCACAGCACCATTATTGATGTGTAAGAACTGCACAAATGGAGATGGATTTAAAATATGGCAAGTGCTTGTACCTTCTAACTTTGAGCAGTTTGTCTTGACAAAAGGCAAAATTCAGAAGGAAAGAGCTATGAACTTTCACCTAGAAGTCCCTAAAGTTTTTATAGCATCATTAAATCCTTTAATTTGTTGAATTTAACAAAAGGGACTTTTTAGTATAAATATATAGCTAAGGTAGTTTGAGTTATTTAGTCCTTGTAATTGTTTTTCTGGATTAAGACCAAAAGAGTCGGATTGTTTCCCAAACCTAGTGTCCGATTTCTTCTTCTTTGTATCCTTTCTCTAGTTATGCCAACAATGTTAGGTATCTTTACGCAGCGGAAACACACACAATTACACGCACGCACACGAAAGCAATAAGAACACGAGATATATAGTGGTTCAGTCAAGATGACCTACGTCCACTCTCTGCAACTAGGTATTTTTATTAAGCTCAGGGGATAAGATTACAATACAATAACATCTCTATATATAGAGATAATTAGGGTTTCAAGAATTATTAATGGACCAAGCCCATAACTCCATTGAAAAGCCCAAAGGCCTTGCGAATACTTCAGCTAACCATCTAAGTACAAAGCAATCCTTTCATCCAGTATTATCAGTAATCTTCAAATAACAGAAATTCTCCAAGCCTCCAATTCCAAAGAACAAGCTAAGATTTCAATTCAAATCCCCTAGTTGCAATGGCCCCTTTTCAGCAGTTACTTGAAAGGGTCCGTTCAAAGCTTACTCGAGCTCCAACTCCGTCGTGGCAAATTCCACCAACGACCCATCCTCTGTCTCAACTGGTTTACACGGTCCACCAGATTCAGAGATACACTGAAAACCACTAACACTCTCCAAATTTTGCAAACAATCACCAGAAGAGAATTTTCCAGTCATGATCTTCAAAAGCCAACGATTCTTCTTGACTGTACCCGGAACATGCCCCATGCTCCCACTATCACAAAATCTTGTGACTGGTTTAGACTTATGACCTCATTCAGCTACAGTCTCTGCTCCAGACTTCATGTTTGCAAAATGAACTCTCTTAGAAGCAGATTTAGCGAACCCGACTTTGACTTGCTTAACCGGGTTGATCAGTCCCTCTGCAAGTACCTCCACCATGTACAATGACCCATGCTTATTACCACGAGCAATCACCCGGTTCCCATTGATTACCCTCCATTTACCGCCACAAAACTAACTTCCAGTCCTTGTTCATCCAGTTTACTAACGGAAATTAATTTTTTTTCAAACCCAAATCACCTTAACATTCTTCAGGTTCCATGTAGTTTCCAATGGAGTCACCAAATCAATATCACCCATGCTCATTACATCAAGCATTCTGCTATCAACGAGACGTACATTCCCAAAATCACTTGTTTTCATACTCACCATCATTTCACCGTTGTGTACGGCGGGAAACAAATAACCAGAATCCATAATCCAAAAGTCCACACTGTTTTTGGACTCAAGAATTAACACGTCACCATTATTGACATCCTCAGCAATAGCGTTCAAACTTTTCTTTGGATATTGACTCTTAACATGTCCATACTCGTTGCAATTACAGCACCTCATATTTTTCCGAGTCCAAGTTGAACTCTTTCCACGACTCCCACTGCCTCGGCTATCTTCCCTTCCCCTGCCAACATGTAACATCTCAGATGATAATCCAACATTGGCACTTTTTAGACATGTGTCTTCACCTATCACAATGTCTCGGATCTTTTCAAATGTCATTTCGTTATCCCTCATAAAATTTGTAACAGCAGTCACTGTCCCGGACCAACTATCAGGCAGTAAAGATAGCAACACCACGGCTTGAGTCTCATTATCGGGAATTTTATTCCCACAGAATTGGTCAGAATTGAATTCAGATCATTAATGTGGGAGGTGACTGAGCTTCCCTCTTTCATTCTCGTCATGAACAGTACCCTAATCAAGAACACCTTGTTAAGAGACAACATCATACACTTGCAATGGTTTCTTTCATGATGTTAAAAGCAACGCTTTTTGTCAAATATAACATCATAGATGCTCTAGCTTTCTTGTCCTTGGAATTCCAAACTGCTTTTTCAACTTTCTCCATACTCCCCGGTTTCTTTTCCACTACCATATCCAAATCCTTTTGACACAGTAATGCTTCTATTAGCATTTTCCACCAACCAAAATCAGTGCCATTGAACTTTTCGATCACAGTCTTCCTGTCTTCAACCATTATAGCAAAACAAAGACAAATCTTCAAGAAACAAGCACGCTAAACAATTGATAACCAGTCAACAGAATGATAAACAAACTAGTTCCAGTACTTCCAACCAAAAAACCTTAGGCGGCGGCGCAAAAACCCTAGGCAACGGCGGCCACGGCAGTAACCCTAGGCGGCGGTGGCGCAGAAACCCTAGGTGGAGGCAGCGCAAAAACCCAAGGAGGCGGCGGTGTAGAAACCCTAGGCGGCGGCGGCGCAGAAACCCTAGACGGTGGCGGTGCAGAACCCCGGAAACAGTGGGAATATTTAAACAGTAATCAAGAGCCTGATGCTTTGATACAGTTGTTAGGTATCTTTACGCAGCGGAAGCACACACAATTACACGCACGAACGCGAAAGCAATAAGAACACGATAATTATAGTGGTTCGGTCAAGATTACATAGGTCCACTCTCTGCAACTAGGTATTTTTATTAAGCTTAGTGGACAAGATTACAATACAATGACATGCTCTATATATAGAGATAATTAGGGTTTCAAGAATTATCAATGGGTCAGGCCTATAACTCATTCAAAATCCCAAAGGCCTTCACACCTCAACAAATAATTGGTATCAAATTGGCATTCAATTAGGGGTTTGTGACAAGAAAAAAGGGTCATTCGGTTTTGAAAGCTTGTAGTCGGCGGCAGGCAAAGCAAAGTTTTTTCTTTTTTTTATGGTGATAGGGTAAACAAAATGAAGGGTGTAGAATGAGAATTGGTTTCGATAATCTCTTAGCCGAAACGACAAAAAAAACTTTAGGGGCATATTTTTCTCTGTAGGTAACAAGCTAACAGATTTGATGCAGGAATAACAATATCAACACAGGCTGAAGTGGATTGTTTAGCAACCAAGACATAATAGCAGGGTTCTGGGTGTAATCCGATCAAGGTTAGACGTTTCTTATGTTGTTCACAAGGAAAAGATGGGTGAATGCCGAATGGTGATCAACAAGAGGCAACATACCTTTGGGAGGAGGTAGGTTCTATAAATTATGTGTTTCCTTTGTTAACTACTACAAACTACACAATTAGGGTGATGCGTATTCGAGCAAATTTCAACATTCATGGCGTATTGGATGCCATTGAATCGGGAATAGGGGTGGACGCCAAGGAAAGCAATGTGACATTCCTATCTTGTTTCGATCAATGCCTGAAGAATTAATTTTGCCAATTGGCAATCTAAACACACAAAAGGAGATGTGGTATGCAATGAAGACCTAACATCTAGGTGCAAACTGGGTGGAGGCTAGATTTCATACTCTATAGACTGAGTTTAACGGATTGAAGATGTAAAGCCCATGGGTACCATCGATGACTTTGTGGGCAAGTTATCATGTATAGCATCCAAATCAGCCTCCCTAGGTGAGATAATCAAGAAATCTAAGCTCAAAAAGTTCCTCACTAGCTTGCCTAGACGTTTTACTCATAATGTGGCTTTGAACGAACAAGTGCTAGATCCAAAGACTATCATTTTTGAGGATGTCACGGGTTGTCTTATAGACTACAAAGAGCACATCGAGGA
Organism: Flaveria linearis; assembly: GCA_024085815.1. NCBI lineage: Eukaryota > Viridiplantae > Streptophyta > Magnoliopsida > Asterales > Asteraceae > Flaveria > Flaveria linearis. Next base: position 56,092 of record JABSNV010000089.1, read on the forward strand.
ATCGGATCAAGAGGGAGATCCATCTGGGAAGATGTTACTTACAAAGGATGTTGGGGTCGACTTGTTTTGTGAGCTCTATGGTCGAGGTGGTCAAGGAGGATTGAGTCGGCCAAGGTGATGGTCGTAGGGCAGATCAAATGAAAGACGGTAAACTCCAACAAACCAGAGGTCAAACAAAGGGAGACAAAAGTCATGTGCGGTGTCTTAAGTGCAATGAACATAGGCATTATGTGTCGAAGTGTCCAAAGCGGGAACAAAGGGAAGGGAAGGAATGGGGAATATGGCTCAAGATGATGATCCAGCATTACTATGAAGATCAAAGTGTTAAATCAATATTAAGGGGGTGATTAATGGTTTAATATTGGTTAGGATTATTTTGTTGAGTTTGTATTTATTTTTTTAAGTCTAGTTTTGTTATTATTTGAGATTTTGTTGACATACTTTCCATATTTAATTTACTAGATTTTGGCTTGGAGATTAAGGGATTGTTTAGTACATATATATAGCTATGGTAGCTTGACTTATTCATTTCTTGTAATTGTTTTTCTAGAATAATATAGAAAGAGTCGGGATTGTTACCCAAACCTACCGTCCGATTTCTTTTTCATTTATTTCTTTATTCGATTGTACGAACATAGAGCCTTATCTGCTCAAAAGATAGCCCATAAGTATTTCCATAAATTTATCCATGTAAGCAATTTTTAACCATCAAAATTGAAGTTAAAGGAAACCTTCTTTTACTAAATTTAAGTTAAAAGATTGAGTAAATTACCATTTGCATCCTTGAGGTTTGGTGATTTTGATCATTTGCATCCCTAAAGTTTAAAATCCTCATATACCCCCTAACGTTTCATTTTTGTTCCCATTTGAATCCAAAACACTAACACCGTTAAATTATTCTGTTAAGTCTCTTGTTAAAAGACTAAACTACCCTTTTAATTAAAAAATCAAAAAACGTAGGACCACCTTCTTTACCACAATACACACTCTAATCTCTCTCTCTCTCTCTTTCAAAAATAAACATCACCTAAACCCACTACCGATACCTCCACCACCCCATCTCCGCCGCCGCCGACGAGCTACGGACAGCATCTGGTACTTTCACTCACCACGGCGGCGGATCAAACCCACACGGTGGCGATAAAGATTAGCGGGAGGAAGCGATTCCGAACAAAATTCACACAGGATCAGAAGGAAAAGATGCAAACTTTTGTAGAGAAATTAGGGTGGAAGATGCAGACGTGTGATTATAAAGATGGTTGCTGATTTCTGCAATGAGATTGGAATCAGAAGAGGGATTTTCAAAGTTTGGATGCATAATAATAAGAATACTTTAGCTAAAAGAGATAAGAACACCACCGCCACCGCCATAACCACCGTGAACACCACCGTGAACACCACCGCCACCGTGGAACACCAACGCCACCGCCATAACCACCGTGAACACCACCGCCAATTGGCCGCAGCATTAGTGGGTAGTAATGACAGTGGTCATCTAGAACACGGGGCGTCTTCTTCATCTTGATTTTGTATCGAGTAATAACCCATTTGTAGGGTAAATTGAATAACCCTGAAACTCTCTCCGCCGTCGTCCTCCACCGCGATGTTCGCTGGAAGGTGATGGATAAGGGTGAAATCGCTCGTCGGAGGAAACCAGGTGGAGGACCATTCGATGTGCAACGATTCTTCAATCCATCATCTTCCCCACCCCCAATTTCATCAAACCCTAATTCCCAAAACCCTAACATCCGTACCCACCACCGTCCTCCGCCGCATCATACCCCCCACCCACCGTCCTCCGCCGCATCGTAACCCCCACCCACCGTCACCGGCGATCTGTTCCTTACCCTACACCCTCTTAGGGGTTTTAACCTACGGTGATGGTGAGGGGCGGTTACGGTGGTGATGCGTGGTGGTGTTGATGGTGGTGGTGATGGAGTGATGAAAGAGAGAGATACAGAGAGAGAGGAGAGAGAGAGAGAGAGAGAGAGTATGTGTGTGTGTGTTTATGTTTGAGAAAGAATGAAAGTTTGTGGTGGTCAAAGGAGAAGGAGAAGATGACGTGGATGATCCCATTAAATTGTAGCAAGGGTAATTTCGTCATTTTATAAAAAGTTAACTGAATTATTTAACGTCGTTAGTCATTTGGATGCAAATGAGAACAAAAATAAAACATTAGGGGGTATATGGGGTTTTTTAAACTGTAGGGATGCAAATGGTTAAAATCACCAAACCTCAAGGATGCAAACGGTAATTTACTCTAAAAGATTTAATCATACAAAAAAAAAAGTTTAGGAGATTATCTGCACAAGAATTAATATATACTAAAAGTTGAGCAATTGTCTTTTTCCTTAAAAAAAGATAAAAATATATCCGTTTAGGCTTGGAATATTATCACGTCACAAAATGTGAAGGGTAATTTTATTTGATCTCCTATACATAATTTCAGCACTGTACTTCAGTTGGGATTGCATTATATTGCCTTTACCTCATCTAGAAGCCCTTCATATGTCAATTGAGTACACATAGGAGTGACCATATCCAACTGCAATGCAACAACAATAATGCAAGTTTAAACAAAGATAAATACAACTAATTAGTTGTAAACCCTGATGCCAGAAATCAGATGAATTACCTCTCTGTCCAGAATGATAAGGGTATTTATCTCAGGGATACCCATCTGTAGTTTCAGAAATAGTTTTTATTTTACATATATAAAATCAATAATGATTACTACTTAAATAAAATAATCTCATGTATAATGCAGAGTTACATCAGTTGAATTGACAGGTTCTTCAGCTTGCATGCGGTTAAGCATGTCAGCAACACGTACAGATGCTTTTCCTTTTGCCCTAACATTTGGTATCAGACCAAAAGAGAACTGCAAAATACATAATCTCAACAACTGTATGATATTAATATAAATAATAACCAAGTAAACAAATAAACTAAACCTCAAGCTTGTGGATGGCTTTGGCAATATGCCAAAGAGATGTTGTATCACCATCAGTAAGGCATTCCTGTTAAAATAAACAAAACTTATGGAGATACGAAAATAAGAATACACTTTCTGAACATTTTGAAAATTTAAATATGCATACTTTATAAGATAAATCGAGTTCAAACGATAATATATCTTCGTCCAGTGGAACAGCATACAACGGGAACTCCCCAATAGTTAGTAAATTGTGAACTTTTTCATCCTCGAGAAGCTGCAAAGTAAATAATATTTATGAAATTTTGATTTAACAAGTCATCTACCAACATGTAGAGTAGAAAATTATTTTCAGGAACTAATATAGCTTACTTTTTCACAGGCAACAGCACGGCGAGGAACAAAATAAAGAAAATACTCCCTTTGAAGCCCTTTTGATGTGTCATTATGAATATGAGATGAAATAAATTTCATTAAATGAAGCTGAGTTTGTACAAGGTAGACAACTTTGTACAGGTAGTCTCAATTGGATCTGAATTAAGATGATGTAGTTCAGCCCCATGTTCCTGTTTGAGCATAATATTTAGCATTGGCAGTTAGCACATGGATAACCGAAGTTATGTCATCTTAATTAAGACGAAAAATTATGTAATTATTAAACTTTAATCAACCATTAAAAGGCTTTGTACCTGTTTGATTCACAAACCGTCTATTTACTACAAAAAGATAACAAAAATGAGTCGACTTGCCTTGAGAAGTGAAGTCTGGACTATTAATGACAGTGAACCCCCTAGCTTTGGATCTATGACCAAACACTTCTTCCCTCGAATCTGTAGATTTTTCATCAAAAATAAAACTGCCATTCAATTTTGTCAATTACTTATTTAGTTTTGTGAATTTATACAAAGTACAGATTATGTCAAATTCATGTGATAATGATCACACTAAGTAGAACTCAAATGGTGTGATGTCAAGCTTACATTTTTTAGGATTGTTATGAGCTCCTTCTGAGACTGATCTCTGTGACGCAAACCAAATTGAATTAAAAGGTGTTGTGAAGAAATACACACTTTCAGATACAATGAAGCAGATAATATATCCCGTTAGTAAAAATAAAACTAACCTTATAGGAGTGAAATTGATAGGTCCGTTCTGTAAATTGGGAATTTGAGCCATAATTTTCCCTTTTAAGATCTATGTATCCCTCCTGTGTGATGACATACATGGATTTAGGGTTTTCAAGTGGGCTTGACAGATAAATAACATCCAACATTACACTTGTAAATTCAATTAGTTATCTGAGTCCACCCTTAAACAGCCAGAAGCTAAACACAAACAAATCCAACATAACACATCAAGACTTCAAACCCAGCACCAATCATATATAATTCAAATCCACCGTTCTTAACCACCATCACTAGCCCTTGGAATCAGAATGAAGATAACAATGAACAATTCTATATTGAATGAAACCAAGTAAAACACGAAAAGTAGTAAATCAATGCCAAAAAGGCGATCCAACAAATCTGAGATCACAGTTAGGTGTAAATACAAAAAAAGAAAAAAAAACTGAACAAAATTACCTTCAGTGCATACACTCTTAAGGCTGAAAACTATAACTAGGGGATCAAAAAATAATATTAGAAGCCCCAACATTGAATATATGAATAGTGGGAAGCATGAGAAACCTGAATTAGATTAGCGATTGGGCGGTAGGATCGACGCCGATGGTGTGATGAGAGAGAGTTGTGGAGGATTTTGTTGATGAAGAAACGACCAAGGTGAAAAAACAAGAGAGGCGCCACACCAGTACAAGTTACAAGGCCTTTTGCTTTTGTTTCAATCAAAATTTTTCAATATCAATTATGAATTATTCATGTCACAGTTAAACCTATCCTAATAATTTTTTATATATTTTAACACGCGTCATTCATTTTAATAGGTGTTTAAGAATGCTTATATTTAGGCTCCTGATGGGGACACCGCATGGGTTTTTGGGGGTTGGCCGGTTCAAACGGTCACGGTTAGGCCTTGCGGTCACATTTTGGCACCTAACCGTGACGGCATGGACTTGATGTCACGGTTTGTTGTGTTTGTCCCGTGACAGCATGGTCTTGCTTTCAAGGTTCGGGATGGTAGTCCCCGTGACCTCTGACAACAAAACGACAAAATGAGACAAAATGGGCTGTTAAAGTTGAAAAGCGGTCACCAAACCGTCACGTGGAGGCCAAACCGTAACCTCTAGGGTACACGGTCTCAGTTTACGGTACGACGTAGACGTGATTTTGACAAAAGGCCTGGATTCCCGGCACAAACCGTCACGTGGAGGCCAAACCGTGACGGTTTGTGCCCCAGAATTTCACCTTATATACATTTCACCTTCGAACAATCGGCATATCTATTTCCAAACTAAAAATTCGCAATTTCATAATCCATTCAGCCTTCGTCATTCCAAAAACGCGTTAATTCAAAAACAATGTCGGGTTCGGGAGATCATTATCAAAAGCCGAAGCTTACAGATTTGAATGTCATGACCTCGGTGATTCTGCTCTTGGGCTCGCAATCTCAAGCTTTTTCTTCTTGACTTACCCCGATATCGACGCTGGTAAACTCTCTGAACTCCGTGCGCGCAATGTTAGTGGTGAAAAACTCGCTCGGGTTGCAGTTCGCCTCGGGCTTTACAAGTACATCCGTCACAACAAAGCTGATGTTCTTAGTGATAAGGTATTACATTATCAAGTCTACTGATATTCATGCCAATTATACATTCTGTGTTGCTATTAGATTTGGGGTTTTTTTGGTGTTTGAGGAGTGCATACTATTTGAATTGAGTTTACTATTAGCCTATTAGGCGTACCGATTATACGTCATGCATTGCTATTGAATTTGGGGGTGGTGTTTTGATTTTGTTAGGTTTGGGAGTTTCTTATTGCGGTTGAGGAAGAAGAAGGGATAGTTGTGCACGGTGGAAGAAGGAAACCGACCTTGCATAACCAGTTTTCCAAAGAATCTGCGCTGCGTTTTGTCTCCACAAAGATTAAAGTCAACGCGTTCTGAATCAAGATTAAAGATAACAGATTACAAAGACTAATTAAGCAGATTAGAAAAAAAAAGATGAACTGAATCGCACGTTTGTTAATGATTAAAACCATAAAATAGTGTTTGTTAATGATTTTAAAAGTATATAAACCTGAGGATAAATCGGTGCACCACCATATGCAACAGCAACTTTCACACCAGTTTCATAGCAGAATTTCTTAGCTTCTTCAAATATCTAACGAAATAATACTAGCTTCTTCAAATATCTAACGAAATAATACAGATCATAAGAACAATAGTTATATTATATATTCACGAAAAGATAAAATGATGTGACGGTGAAACTAGTAATCAATAATCAATCAAACTCCGATCGAACGGTGTTTCCCGCCTTTTCATTCTCAAGTTTACAGTGATAAAATTACGGAAATAAAAATAAATGTTTAATCTTTAAGGAAGATACACGAAATAAAAATAAATATTTAATGCTTAGAAGAAAAAAAAAATAAAAGCAATATGTCACGGTTTGGCCAAACCGTGACATATAGGGCGCACAATCAATACCCCCATAATTACATACCCAATCAATACCCCCATAATTACATACCCAATCATTGACAGATCTAACTGTCACGGGTAGGGTAAACCGTGACAGCTAGATGTCACACCTGACCTAGCGGTCACGGGGAGACCTAACCGTGACAGCTTGAGTCGGTTTTCTCCAGGAAAAGCACGGTGCGCCTAAAATTTCCGTATATTTAACCTGTATTTTAATTTATTAACTTAAAAAAATAATAAGTTAAAAAAAAGTATTTGGTAATCCCAAATTACTTTTTAAAATTACTCTTCACATAATAAGATAAAATAAGATTCTGAAAAATAAGCAGGGAGGAAATTATTTATTCAACATGTCATTAACTTTATAACAAGAGTAAATTGTTATTTTCGTCCCTGTGGTTTGGTGAAAATTATCACTTTAATCTAATAGTTTGTTTTTTCGCATCTGGGTCCCTGTGATTTACAAATCTTGTCATTTTCATCCAATCCGTTAACTCCATCCAAAATTTCCGTTAAATGAGGGGTATATTGGTCATTTTACATATATGTTTTATTTTTCTTTTTTTAAACCTGGTTTAATATATACTCTTTAAATACATTGCTATTTTAGTCCCTGTGGTTTGAGCGTATTTGCCAATTTAGTCCAAAAATAACCACCACACCACTACCCGTCACAGGAACCACCGAAACAACGCCACCACCCCATCACAAAGCCACCAACACCACATCAGAGCGCCTACCACGACCACGCAAATCGGATCGTCGTTACCATATAAACCCTAAAAATCGACAATCAATATTGGACTTGTAACATACCACTTCGAAAATGCATATCAAACCCTACTAATACCTCTACAATACTCATTTTCAAGGGTTCCATATACGTTTTCGAAAGGGTTTGTTATAAGTTCAAGATTAACGGTTGGTTTCTAGGGTCCACATGGTGGTGGTGATCTAGTGTGTGATGACGGAGATCTAATGTGTGGTGGTGGAGATCTAATGTGTGGTGGTGGTGCCCGTCTGGTGTGGTGTTGGTGGTTTTATGATAGGATGGTGGTGATAATTTGGTGGTTACGATGGTGTGGTGGTGGTTTTGCGGCGTGGTGGTGGTGTAGTGTGTAAATACGAGGTCCAACTCTGGATGGTCCCCGGCAAATCCATTACCTTTTATGTTCTCCGACCGTTACTGAATTATCGGTTATGATGGGGTGATTCCGATATAATTAAATGCGGGGCACGTGTCCTGCTGGCTTACCCGTTCCGCCCGCATGGGCTGGGCTTTCGGGTTCGGGTACCCGGTCTTTTGTGGGTTATTTGTACCCTACATCTACATGGTGGTTCCATCACGAGTGGTGGTGATATGGTGTTTTATGCCAAGGTGGTGGGATTTTTGGACTGAATTGGCAAACATGTCAAAACCACAGGGACTAAAATAGAAATTTATTTAAAGGGGATATATTAAATGGGGTTTAAAAAAATAGAAAAATAAAACATATATGTAAAATGACCAATATACCCTTCATTTAACGGAGAATGTTGGATGAAGTTAACGAACTGGATGAATATGACAAGATTTGTAAACCACAGAAACCCAGATGCAAAATATAAACTATTGGATGAAAGTGACAATTTTCACCAAACCACAGGGACGAAAATGGCAATTTACTCTTATAACAATTATAAAATTACATCTATATTACATACCTTTATTTTAGTGGTTAACATGGATCGATCCAATCTTATCGTTTTTGTGGTTCTTCAAGATTTCATTCCAATCGGGTCAACCATGTTATATCCCTTGTTACATGCGTCTCGCAAATTTTAATAGTACAGCTGAAACAACCATAGTTGACCCGAGTACATATATCCTTTGGTTTTTGTTCTTTTGTAATATTTATGTTGATAAAATGATTAAGTGTTTGTGTATCTTCATTTTGCAGCTTGCAAGTTACGGGTTGTGCATAGTCACGAAATCAGTTTGAAAAGCATTGTCATCTTTGACTAGTTTGTAGCATGAGGGCTTGTAATTTTTTTCTAGATTTATGTCCAGTGTTTGAATCGAATGAGCAAAAGTTATATATTTACCACTTTGTTTAATGGATTTATTATGTCATTTATTTTGAGTAGTTGTAGTATTTTTGTTTAATTGATGAGTAAAGCATTATAATCGATACAATTATGGTTGTTTAATGGTTGAAAAAAGCCATCGGGATTGTATGTGGTATTTGAATTTTTCTTTAACAAATGAATCGTAAACGCATAAAAATTAGAAAGCTACTATGAATGATAAATGCTAATGTTTTATATTTGGTGAAAAACCAAACATGACCATTGCAAACTGCAGGATCGATTATGGGTGGTTTTCTCTCAACTCATTGTGAACAACACTCAGCAAGTAGTCTATAAAGAGTTGATCACAATATAACAAGTAACAAGCAGTAAGAAAATTAACACAGCAAGTAAATTTTCAAGGTACTTTTATATATTGTTTCTCAACTCAAAGGATTACAAGACTCTTGGACTCAAATCGCTTGTCTAAAGAGTTACAAGGAGAAGATATATATAATACTACCTACAGCCGGATATACTTTGATACCAGCTGGACACCTCTAACCTTACATCTATACTACAAGACTCTAGGTGAGGTCTTTCAGATATTTTGCCTGAGAGTTGGTAGTCAGGACATGTCCCTGACTTACCTTTTGTCACCAACTAAAGTTGGTAACATGTACTATCATAAAAAGGTGAACAGTAGAATAAAGTATGGTCAACAACATGGCTCTTTAGGAAGATGCCATGCTGTATCAGAGGTCTGCAGCGGACTGTCAGGAACCATACTTATATCTACTGGACATAGCAATGTCTTCCGAATGATAAAGTACTTCGGAAGAATAACTTCTTCCGAAGCCACTTATACTTCGGAAGACTGCTTCTTCCGAGGCTTGGAGTCTTCTTTGTCTTCGGAAGCAGACTTTGTCTTCAGCTCTTTCATCAGACTTTGTCTTCGGAAGCTGACTTTGTCTTCAGCTCTTTCATCAGACTTTGTCTTCGGAAGCTGACTTTGTCTTCAGCTCTTTCATCAGACTTTGTCTTCGGAAGCTGACTTTGTCTTCAGCTCTTTCATCAGACTCTCGGAAGATCTCTTGCTTGCCTTCGGAAGCCCTTCAATGTAGCACCAAAAGTGACTATGAAGTGGTTTTGGTTGCACCAGCCTTATCATGATCCAACACAAACGATCAAATTGGAATAAAAAAGTACTCGTGGGGACTTTAGCCTAGAGGTGCAAATTTCGGGTTATTTTTGGAACCGGTTTGGGTCCGAACCGGACCGGTTCCAAGTCAACGCAAAGGAAACCGGTTTTTGACCAAGAACCGGTTCGGGTCGGAACCGGTTTTGAGGGTGGAAAACCCAACCCGGTTGGAACCGGTCCGGGCTGGAACCGAACCGGGTCGGGTTGATGAACCGGTTTGGAAAAACCGGTTATTCATTTTTTTTAATACTAGTAGATTAATTAAACCGGTTAAATTATATACAATTTAATTACAAATTTTGAAATAAAACCCCCTAAACTTAATTACATTAAGTTTTAAACAATTTTATGTTTAATAACTTTATAAATTGTTATAAGTATTATTATTATTATTATTATTATTATTATTATTATTATTATTATTATTATTATTATTATTATTATTATTATCATTATTATCATTATTGTTACCATTTGTTAACATTGTTATTATTATTGCTATTTATTATAATTAATGTTATTATTACTATTATCATTAGTTGTTATTATTGTTGTTATTATTGTTGTTATTATTATAATTTCTATTCCTATTAATCCAATTTGCCGGTGGTATTTTTTGATTTTTTTTATCTTCTTCTCGACACTTCTTCTTTTTCCTTCGGTTCCCCCACTTCGACCCCAGCAAGCCCTCCATGACCTCCATGACCTCCAGGACCTCCAGCGACAACGGTGGCTGGTGCCACCCCGGCAGCCCCTCCATCACCTCGCCCACGCCCACTTCGACCTTGCCGATGGCCACTGCAACCCACCCCGAGCAGGTGATTGGCGCAGAGAAGAAAGATGAGAAGGTTCTGGTGCCTGATCTGGGGTCATTAACCAGTATTTACGACAGGTTTGTTCAGAAACTGTATTGAATTTGTTGTTTTCTTGATGTGATTGTGTTATGTTCATCAATGATTTATGGGTTTGATGATGGATTTTTGTGTTTGTTATTAGGGCTAGAGAACCCCCACTTCGACCCCAGCAAGCCCTCCATGATCTCCATGACCTCCAGCGACAACAGTTTGATATATTTAGGAGTTTTGTAAATATATTGATCTTCAAGATTAAGGGTGGGGAAATAGTGACCTCTTTAGCCTGCAACCGGCCTCACGAGAGCAACTAATATCTGTTGTTAGGGGGCTGTTTTAGCTGATCCTCCATGACCTCCATGAATTTCGATTGATTTTTGTGAAGGTTTAAGAGGTAAGCTAGATTTTGTTCAACTTAGAATTTAAAACGAAGCTTCATTTGGGTTATTCAGTTATTTTTAAACAAATTTATAATCTGATTATGATATGCATCGTCTTGTGTTGTGTTGTAAGCTTGATCGCTACAAAAAATGGTGCACTATGTGAGCTGAATCTTGAACGCACACAAGGTGTTTGATTAAATGCCTGTGAGAGATTCTTGAACTGGTGAGTAGGAATAAACAATTTCTGACAATTAAAAAACGCCACGTACGTTTCAGTAGTGTGTCACTCTTTGTAGTATATATATTATATGCTTGTAAATTGTTGGTTTGAATTTTGCTCGTATCGATTTGAATCTGTGGTGTTTGTATGCGATTGTGATGAGATTTGAGTTCGTGATTGTGAGATTTTCGTTGAGTTTCGTCGGAGAAGACGATCTGAACTTCTTAGATCTAAGATTGATTATGATTTTAATTTTCTTTTAAACGATAATTACCTTCTAAGATGAACTAAATTTGTTTCATCAAGATTTAGTGTTTCTGTGTTTATGCAGGAAGATGATATTGTAAAAAAAGAAAAAACGAAATTAGGAGTAATAATAAATGATAATGATACTTTGACTTGAGGTTTGTTGCATCAAAATAGTCATTTCTTTGATCTAGATGGATACTTTTTTTGTTTGGAGAATGTAGATGCATAATAATATGTTTGTTGCTAGATTTTACAGTAATTTATGTTTTGATTGGGCAGATGATGTTTTCTATATGCAGGGAAAAGAGATTGGTAGATTACATGCTGGAAATAACCAGTCCCTTGCTAGCGGGAAATAACCAGTCCCTTGCTAGCTTTAAGGAAGATACAGAGATAGACCATATACCCCTTGGGGAATGCTCCCTATTAGGGCTTCCAGGTTCTGCACAACTGTCTTGACTCATATATGTTCTGTTGATTGAATAAGGACATTTTGCAAAAGTAACTTTTGGATAAGTCTTGACATTGTGTCTATTAATAAACAATTGCAGGCAATAGAATACGGGAGTTGTGTTGCAGCAAAGGTTCCTCAAATTGAACGTGATATGTGTTTGAAAGAATTTCTTGCATTAAAGAATTGCATGCAGAACGTGGTATTGATTGCTCAATATATGTTTGAAATTTGTTACCTTTTATAACTTGGTTTTATGTTTCTTTAACTAATACTTCCACCAAATTCCTTATCTTTCTTCTGCAGCTTAAGGGAAAGCCATAATTTTACAGCATTTTTCTTCACAGATATATCAGAGTTACATATATATTTGTACTTTTATAATAAGGTTAAATATCTTAGCTCAAAGATTTAGATACTTTTCTGTTCCTTTTTAATCATCAAACTAAACTTCATCGTTATTTTTGTTCTTCAGTGTATTTCTCTAGATAAGTTTTCCCTGTGATTGTGGAGTTCAAACATTAGCCCTCAAGTGTTAAAAGCTGGTTTAAATGTCCAGTGCATCCAGTTCGCAACCCATGGTTGGTTTTGGTGGATCTGGTGCGTTATTGCATGCGTACATACATTATCCACCCTTAAAATGCAGATATGATAGATCAAGAGGCTTATTTTATGATGATGGAAATAAGCTATTAATTTCATCAATCTCTGACCAGGTAACTGCTGTTTAGACCCATGTAAGTTTCTTTGCTTATTTGTTCGGTTGTTATATCTTGTAGAGGCCAAATATTAGTTCATCATATTATAGTGTTTTTGTACCTAAATTTGTTCAAATTGTAATCTTTGAGTTTGTGCTGCATGTCAGGTCGTATCCTGGAAAGTTTCTCCCTCCACTTCTGATGTTTCTCCAACAACTGACTCAATAAGCGAGGGGCCGGTTCTATCTGTCCGTTGTTCTTTAGATTTAGCTTATAGCTGTTCAAAGATCGAATCATGAGGTTCAGTTTTGGGTTAGAGAAACAGGGGAGACTTTTAGTCAAAAGTCAAAGTCCGAGTCAGATAGTATATTGGGGTTCTTTTGGACAGATTGTGCGGTTTGTGATATCGTGTTTGTCAAGACCAGTACTTGCTAAAATATTACGCATCAAGTGAATGAATAGTAAAATAGGAACCTCACTCCCTGTCTTTAATAGTTAAACCTCACTTACTCCTGCATATGCAAGATGTCTTAAGCAGGAAATGTTAATATAAAATATAAATTTCTGACTAATTTTGCAGAAGAATAAAAAGATAAGCTGATCCAATGTAGTGAAGTTGATAACTGTGAGCTTTTGGGTTTATGCATACCGTACACAAACTACTCTTAAGAATGTTAATAATTAAATTTATGCTTATCTGTAGACATAAGAACTGCTTGCTTCTCAACTTGTAATTCATTTTACAACATGATTATTAATCTTTAATAATTAAAGATTAAAACAGCTTGGTTTCAAAGAAGGAAGAAAGAAATAGAGAGAAAAGGTACAAGATGTCAAACCCTGAGTCTGCCGGTGGTTAAGGCTTCTATGGCATAACCCATTTCCACCCATTCACACCGCAGTACTGATTTCATGTTTCATCCTTCGTGTTCCTCCTTTAGATTTAGTTAATGATGCTAAACCCCAGGTATGCTTTTGCTGGTTGCTGATGCTGCTGTTGCGTTTTGCGTTGCGGTTCTTTTTATGTGACGAAGGTTACCTTCAACGGTTACGAAGGAGGTTGAATGTGTGTAATAACAATGGAGTCATCACCGTGCTATGTTTTCTTTTTCTTTAAATTTTTTCCTGTTTGTGACGATGTTTCTTGCCAACGTAGTCGTCACCGTGCACTTTTACTTAATCTGTTTTATTTTGAATGATTTAAGATGCAGCAGTGATTGATTTTCTCTAATGTGATATATGGTGCTGAATGTAGGAGAAAAAATGCTTGAAGAGGTGGAAAGAATGAGTGGTAAGCAATCAAGGTATGAACAATATCATCAGTTCGTTTTTCTCACAATCTTAAAAATTATGTGTTTGACATTTAAATTGTATGTTCAATTTTGGTTTCATGAATGCTGATTCGTACGTTATGTTTGTAAATTGTGAACATTGGTTCTTGCGTGTCCTATTTTTGAGTAGATCGTCGTTACCGAAGGTACTTTTAATATCGCAAGTTCCATTTTTTGTTATTTGATTAAATTGACTTGAATGTAATTTGTGTCTTTGAGTGCTATTGTTTAATAAATGTAACGTGGGTTTCTCTGTTTTGTATTATTTGACCAATTGCTGTTTATGAATCTTAAATGCCCCCAGTTGCTCAACTTCGTGAATTAACACCTGGTATGTTAATTTATTGATTCATACATATCTAACTATGAATTACTTCATGTACGTGTGCGTAATCTAATCTTTACTAATATAATATTTAGTTTAATATGATAAATGATGGCACGTCATTTGATATTGAAGGACTTTGAGAACAGTCAATATTAGAGAACAATCAAAGAAGCTAAATGTTTGATTTGCTTACTTTAGCCTAGAAAATAAATACAAAAACCCTACAGATATATATAATATATATATATATATATATATATATAGAATGTAAAGCTTTCTTAATTTAACAAGTATCTTCTTATTATTAATTCGTTTTATTTTGTTGTTCCAAAAGTATTTGAAAGGGCAGTGTGTGACCCTAAGGAGATCCATTTTTCAAAGGTAGGAATGTGACGAAATTATGGGATTGGAATTCAAAAGTAATGCAAGCCAGGAAGGACGTGTGTAAATCAATTGAACTTTTGCTGCCCCACACAAGGTATAATAACATTTAGATTGCAATTGAACTTCTCCCTTGATGTATCCTTTAGTTTTTTTTTATCAATTCCTTTTTCAGTTTGTGTTATTTGGTTATGTTACAATCATGAATCCTTTTGAGTTTTAGGAGTCATAGATTTGTTTAAATTTATAATCTTGTATATGTAATGTAATTGATTCAATGGGATTGATTATTGCATATAATGGTTACCTGTAACAACATTGTGAGAAGATCCCCGCGCGTTAAAGATCCCCGCAGCAACGCGCGGGTTACAATTCTAGTTCATTATTATTATTATTACTAGTATTATTACCATTTTTATTATTGTTATTACTATTAGTAGTGCTATAATAATAATAATAATAATATAATAATAATAATAATAATAATATAATAATAATAATAATAATTATTATTATTATTATTATTATTATTATTATTATTATTATTATTATTATTATTATTATATATAATTATTATTTTGATTATTAGTTTGAAATTCTTAATCTTCAATCGCCTCATATAAGAAAAAATAAACATTAAAAATTACATTAAAATTAACTAAAAATTACATATTACGAATACAAGTTTTTCTAATTTAATCGTCTTTGTCGGTTTTGTGTGCCAATGCTTTGAGACAAATCATAAGCGAGTTCTTCGTCGGAGAGCGGTGAGGATCGTCCGGTTTGTACCTCTTGTTCGTGTATTTCTTCTTCATTGGTATTTCTAGAAATTGAGAGAATTCAAGAGATTGAGAGAATAGAAAGTTGAGAGGGAGCGTTTTTACGTTTTTAAGCACGTTTTTGAGCTTTTGAGTGTTGTGACTAAACCATAACACCCACTACCTATTTATACTATCATATAAGGGCAAAATGGTCAAAAAAATTGAAAAAAACGGTCAAAAACAGGTTCCAACGACTATATGACCGTTTGGAAAAAAATTTTAACCGTAAAAACCGGTTCCAAACCGTTTTTTTTGTATTGGTTCCAAAACCGGGTTGGCCCAAAACCGTTTCCCCAAAACTAATCCAAACCGGTCCCAAACCGTCGGTTTTTTCCGGGTTGGAACCGTTTGGCCTATTACCGGTTCCAATCGGTTCGGGTTCGGGACGGTTTTCCGGGTTGGGTCGGGGAACCAGTTTCTTTGTGCAACTCTACTTTAGCCTATTGGGATATGTAGGTGCTTCTTTGATACGTTGACCCAAACAATCATATTAGGCATGACCATATTGATCAGATTTCATATTGATCAATGATCATAACTAAAATCATCATTTTGATATGTACCAATATGCATAATAATTTGACTTATACAAATATACATAATAATTAGAAACATAAGCTGTACAAACCATGTTGACCCATACCAATAAAACCGCTTTGATCCATAACCGATACCATCCGTTTGACCATAACAATACCACTCATGTTGACCCAAACCAAATATCAATCATTTTAAGCCATAGCTAATATCACCCATTTTGACTCATAACCAATATCACCCAAGCTAACCCATATCTAATATCAACTGTGTCGACCTAAAACCAATATCACCCATTTTGACCCACATCCAACATTACTAAGTTGACCCATAACTTATATCACCCGTTTTAACCTATACCAATACCACCCGTTTTGACCGATACCAAATATTAGTTGTTTTGACCCATAACCAATGCCACCCGTTTTGACCCATAACCAATACCACCCGTGTTGACCCATATCATACCATAATTCAACCGTTTTAAGCCATAACTAAAATCACCCATTTTGTCCATAACCAATATCACTCAAGCTGACCCATACCAAGTATCAATCGTTTGCGACCCATAACCAATATCACTCATTATGACCCACAATCAATATCACCAATTAACCCATACCTATCACCCGTTTTGACCCATACTAATACCATCTGTTTTGACCCATAACCAATACCACCCGTTTTGACCCATAACCAATACCATCCGTTTTGACCCATACCAAATATAAATTGTTTGACCCATAACCAATGCCAACCGTTTTGACACATAACCAATAACACCCATGTTAGCGCACACAAATTCAATTGTTTCGAGTTATAACCAGTAACACCCATCTTGACTCATAACTAATATCACCCAGTTGACCCATACCAAATATCATCGTTTTGACCCACAACCAATATCATACATTTACTTATAACCTATATCACCTTAGGTAGCACCGAAACGGGTACGAGAAGTGGGTACGGGGACGGTACCGGTACGGGGAACGACAAATATCAAAAATTTTAGATACGGGTACGGATAAGATACGGCAATATATATATATATATATATATATATATATAAAATAAATATATATATATATATATGTATCAAACAATTTTCAAAATAGACATCAAAATATTAAACAAATTTAAAAACAATCAAGTTCACCTCCAAAACAAAAATCAAACTATAATACATTATTAATATTTATTATAAATATTATATAATCTATGAATGACACTGTTATTGCAACTTGCATCCAAATATTTAATTCACATTTACTCATCTAGTTAAAATTTAATGACAATTTAGTAAATATTCAAAAAACTTACTGATAAAGGATGAATTGATAATGTGGTGTTCATATAATCACAGTTTCCAATGTTTAACACTTTCCAATGTTCACCTCCAAAACAAAAACCTTTAAAGTAAAAGTCGATGGATGATGATGTTCAGTTCACCACTTCTCTGTTCACCTCCAAAGCACAAGTCGATGATGTTCGATGATGTTAGTTGTTCATGATCACCTCTAATGCACAGATCATGAGATCGATGATTCTGCTGCACAGATCGTTCGAACTTCGAAGTGAAAGTTGGTGATGTTTGATGATGATCACTGCTCACCTTTCGCACAGATCGTTCGAGCTTCGAAGAAGGAAATCAAAAAGGTTTTATACAGAAACCCTAAAATTAAGTCGAAACTTTTTGGAAACTTGCTAGAAACGTTTCCTTAAATCACACCCGACACCGGAACGTAGTCGAAGCGTTTCGGATGCGTTTCGGACGCGTTTCCGATTCGTGAAAGTACCCGAAACGGGTACCCCACTGTTTGGGCCGTTTCGGTGCTTCCGAGATATCACCCGTTCTGACCCATTACCAACCATCCATTTTGACCCATACTAAATTTCACCCGGTTTGACCCATACCAAACACCATCCGTATTGACCCATAACCAATACCACCCGTTTTGACCTATAACCAATACCACCCATGTTGACCCATACCAAATTTCAATAGCTTTGAGCCATAACCAATATCATCGATATCACCCACCTGACCCATACCAAACATCAACCATTTCGACCCCTAACCAATATTACTTATTTTAACCCACAATCAATACCACAAAGTTGAACCATAACTTGTATCATCCATTTTGACCATACAATTTCATATTTTATGACCCATAACCAATATCACCAGTTTTGAACCCAACCAAATATCAATCGTGTTTTGACCCATAACCAATACCTTGAGTACTATAATTGCAATTTTCTCTAAATTTAAATATTGCCATTTTTCTAAATTTAAATATTGAAACTTAGGTTTTGAAATAGGATAGTTTTGAAAGTATATATAAATACTAATATGTTAAATTTAAATATTGCCATTTTTCTAAATTAAATATTGAAACTTTAGGTTTTGAAATAGGATAGTTTTGAAAGTATATATAAAATACTAATATGTTTATATTTACAAAAAATTAATCATCCATTTAGCTAAAAACTCCCACTTCTACCACCTCAAAAGAAAATGAGGTCAACCCACCATTATGTAAAAGATAATCGCTAATGATTGTTGCTACACGAATCCTAATCAAGGGATTAAGACCGGGGAGCAGTGCAAGAATGGGGTGGACACCAAGGATGAGCCGGAACTTGGCCTCGATGGGATGCGGCTGAGCTTTACTTCGTCTGAACTGGGTTTTGACTGGGCAGCACTTCGAACGGACTTGGGCTTATGTTGAGATGGACTTTGTCTGAACTGGATATCTGCGAGACAAGAACAACACCGTAAGCCTCGCCACGGCAGAAGGGATTTCTCCCCGTGACCAACCTCCGGTGTGAGAATAAGTTTCTGGATGAGATGTATAAGGATAAGTATAAGTGTAGTGAGTTAGGATGATCTTGTGAGTTTACCTGAACCTCTATATTTATAGTGATTTTCGTATGTTAATTCATCCCAGACGAATCTATTTTGAGACATCTGAAGTTTGTATGTTTGGTCTGAAACTCCTTGGTCAATGGAGTTGTTTCCCTTTTGGTGTAAGGGGTTTTCTGCTTAGCATTGATGATGTTTGTCTTCAATAGTTTACATGCTTCTTATTGGTTCTGTGGGTCTATTATGCTACACCTGTTTTTTACACCATTTGTCTTTTGTTGTTTGTCACTTCTTGGTTACTGAACATGCTCTTGTGGCTGCCAATGGTTTCCGTATCGTCATAATCTTTTGCTTACTGCGAACAGCCAAGTGTTGTGTTTGAGAGTTTTTACAAGTGTTGAGATTTTTTACGCTATATGTGCGTGTGTCGCGGCTGTATTTGTGAACGGACTTTGGACCGCGTCTGGGCTCCGACCAAGCTGGATGAGCCGCGGCTGGGCTTCGGGTTCTTCCTGGGCCGCGGTTTATTCACGAGAATTCCCTGGATCGCACCTTGCGTCTTCACCCCAATGCTTGGGCCGCGGCTGGGGCCTTTGCGTCCCCCCGGGCCGCGGTTTGTTCACGAGAATTCCCTGGATTGCACCTTGCGTCTTCACCCCAATGCTTGGCCGCGGCTGGGGCCTTTGCGTCCCCCCGGGCCGCGGTTTGTTTGTGGGGATATCTTGGACCGCGCTTGAGCCGCGGCTGGTGCTTGAACCGCGTTTGTGGGGATATCTTGTTCACGGCTTTATACCAATTTGCCCGTGCTTGAGCCGCGGTTCGTTCGTATATCGCCAAGGGTTCCATGGTCGAGACTTCTTGCTCCGATCCTCCTCCCCAGCCGCGGCTAGGTCCCGGATCGCGTGCCTTCGTGTTTCTTTTTTCACGCGTTGGTACGTTTTCGGGTGGTACCCCATCAAGTCCCCTCAGTCCAATGTTATGGTGTATACCATGATATTGGAATAATACCCATATTCTTTTCAACTCCCAGCTTGTCAAATCAGTCATTCTACCATTTGTTACATCAAGCCACCCTAGTGTCTTGTAGGTCGGTTGATAGGTTTAGGTAGCCATCATGGAAGACATCTCCATGTCTCCTTGTCTCCTCTTCTTTTCCCTATATAAACCACTCTTTCATCTCATATTTCATGCACTCTTTGAAGACTTTGATTTCTTTTTCTCTCAAGGTAAGTCTTGCTTCCTCTTTCTCTTTTGTCGTTTAATATGGAGGGTAGGAGCGACATGCGTTCGCAAACGTCGGTGATCACGCAAGATTACCTAAATAATTTTGCGAACCAATATGGCATTAGTCAAGAACTCGTGCCGGTGGTTCCACCGTCTGACGCAACGGTGCTGGATGCGCCTTCCGGCACCATAGCTTTGTATACTGCCTTCTTCACTTTAGTAACTTTCGAGTGCCCGTTAGTCGCTTTCTATGCCTTATTTTGAAGTATTATTCAGTGCACTTGGCTCAGATTGTACCTTTAGGTTTGATAAAAGTTTACCATTTTGAGATATCCTGTCGTGCCCTTGGGTTAGATCCTAGCGTAAACTTGTTTAGGGCCTTCTATAAGCTTACCCGGGTAGGTGATTGGGTTACATTTGAGAAGAGAAATCTCCGCGGCCAGCTTGGCGTTGCGCCTGTTTACTAGTTTGAAGCATTGGAAAGATCATTTCTTTTTTCTTTCCGATCGGATTGTGCCTTTCGAGATGAACTGGCTTGGTATGGATGAGGATATTAAGGATCCTCTTCCGAAGAAGGGTGAGTATGACATGGCTGCGTTCAATGCTTTAAAGGCTGAGCCGACCACACTTCGTTCTTATTCCGAGCACTTTCTCGTGATGGCCGGGATCAGCCGTATATGGCCGGACGCGAGTCTTTATCCCTATATGACTTGTCGCGGGGAGCGTAAGTTCTCGCTTTTATCATTTTTATGTTTCCGCATTTTTGGCTAATCATTGATATATTGTTATCCTTTTTCAGGTATGGGTTTGTTCGACCGCATGCAGTTGTCCGCCACGACGGACGTTACCGAGGAGGTCGAGTTTCCTCCTCACGAAGCTTGCCCTTTTCTTGAGACGACTGCTGAGTTCGTGGTTCAGCCGGGGAACGCTTGCCAGCTTCTTCCTCCGGACACCGAAGTACCGATAATCGTCGCCCGCCGGCGAAACGACAAAATGCCGCAAGTCGTGGAGGAAAGGTCGTGATGGGCCTTTCGGCCGCTTCTGGAGGTGCGGCAGCTGCCACGGCCGCGGCTGGTGCCGGGGCCGTCGTTTCGGTTGCGACGGGGTTTGGGGCGCCCGCCGGCGGTTCTTTTTCTGGTTCGGTCGGGAAATCTCACGCTGCTACTTCCGCGGGTACTTCCTCGGGAGATACTGACATTGATCCTTCTGAAAAATTCGCTCCGTATTGGGATCTATCGAATGGGTCTCTGTTTGACGATCCCGAGTCTTGCAAAGACTTCCTGTTTAATGCCCGTACACCGCCGAGTTTTATCGTGGCGGTGGTTTGAAAAATAGAGAATTGTCCGATGCTGGTTGTTCGTCGGTGGTGAATAGCCTCTTTTCTTTTGTCGAAATTCATAATCGTTGGGCAGATGGTGTAAGGGAAAATCGCGATCTCAGAAGGAAGACGACGCGTCTTGAGGATGATAATGCGTCGTTGAAGCTTCGATGCGATTTTCTTGAGAAGGAAAAGGAGAAAGTTACCCTTAGCCTCAGCGAAACTCAAGAGGACCTCTGCGTTCAGTCTGCCGCCGTGAAGCGCCTGTCATCCGACCTGAGAAGCGTCAAAAGTGCCTCGGAGGATCAGATTTCTCAGTTGCAGGGGGAAAACGCACGACTTCAAGCCGAGAGGAATTGGCTTGTCTCGGATGGGATGGGTTTAGCTTTTAACAAGGTTCGCGACAGTGATGAATTTCTCAACATGTTAGCAAGGATTAACAGTCTTTCGGATAAGGTTGGGTATAACGCAGGTGAGGTTTTATTTTACGTTGCGCTTATGAAATAAGTGTTTATAATTAGAATACTAACATGTAGATTGGTGTATCTTGTAGGTCTTCGTGATGGTGCTCGACTTGCTGCAGCAGGAAAACGACCTGAAGATGCACCGAAGTATAATAAAGATGCTCTGGAGGAGTTACGCCAGCTTTCAAAAGAGTTTGACGAAGCTTCTTTTCCTATGTCTGGATCCATTGCTGCTCTTGCTTCCTCTGATCTTGATGCTATCAAGGCCTTTCTTGCTTCGTCATAATGTAGGATTTACTTATGTTTTCATTAGTAGCCTTTTGTTGGCTTAGACTAGCTTTGCTTTGTTGTGATGTTGTCTTGGATGCTATGGTAGTCTTTTTCACCAGTTTATGGTTGTACCTAACTAAACTCGTATGCTTCGAAGTATGGTTTGCTTATTGTCTTATTAATCCTTGTCTTGTGTTGAGTGTTTGTTTGTGTTATTCTTAATGTGTATGAAATGAAAATTGATGCAATCCCTTGGATTATGGCCGCCCCTTTTTATGGGGGTTGGACCGCGACAGCTTATCTGAATTTCTGGACTGAGTGTTATCGGGTTGCCATGTCGATTTCTCAAGCTTGGTTTCTTGCTTGATCATTATCGAGTGACTATATTGATTTCCCCCATCCTGGTTACTTGCTTGGATCAATCCGAGCATTATTGGGTTATTGCATTGACTTCTCAAGCTTGGTTGCCTGCTTGAGCCAACCCGAGTGTTATCGGGTTGCTACATTGACTTCCCAAACTTGGTTACTTGTTTGATCTAACCCGAGTATTATCGGGTTATTGTATTGATTTCCCAAGCTTGGTTGCTTGCTTGGGCCAACCCGAGTATTGTGGGGTTGTTATATTGATTTCTCGAGCTTGGTTACTTGCTTGAGCCAACCCGAGCGTTTATCGGGTTATTATATTGATTTCTCAAGCTTGGTTACTTGCTTGATCTAACCCGAGTATTATCGGGTTATTATATCGATTTCCCAAGCTTGGTTACTTGCTTGGGCCAACCCAAGTATTATGGGGTTGTTATATTTTTCTCGAGCTTGGTTACTTGCTTGAGCCAACCCGAGCGTTTATCGGGTTATTATATTGATTTCTCAAGCTTGGTTACTTGCTTGATCTAACCCGAGTATTATCGGGTTATTATATCGATTTCCCAAGCTTGGTTACTTGCTTGGGCCAACCCAAGTATTATGGGGTTGTTATATTGATTTCTCAAGTTTGGTTTTTTACTTGAATTTTGTTATCATAAGTTATAATACACAAGTGCTTAGATGTAATTGCTGGTGTTCGTTTACACCTTCTTTTTGAAAATTGAATTACATCGGTTACATATTGGTTACCTCATGATTACATGTAGCATTTGC
Organism: Flaveria linearis; assembly: GCA_024085815.1. Classification (NCBI taxonomy): domain Eukaryota; kingdom Viridiplantae; phylum Streptophyta; class Magnoliopsida; order Asterales; family Asteraceae; genus Flaveria; species Flaveria linearis. The sequence goes on from JABSNV010000089.1 coordinate 79,409, forward strand.
GGAGCTGCGCTCCATTCCACGTGCGTGGTACCTCTCTACCATCTAAACATCTGAGCCTGTACGCTCCATTTCTTCCAACATCTATCACTTGATATGGGCCTTCCCACCTTGGCCCCAACTTCCCTTGAGCTTGGACTCTGCTGGCTTCATTGCTTCTTAAGACGAATTCTCCCTCTTTGAACTCTTGCCTTTTCACACGAGAGTTGTAGTATTGCTCTATCTTTTCTTGTATTTTGCTTCTCGTATGGCAGCTGCCATCCTTCGTTCCTCCAACAGATTTAGATTAGATCGCAGCTCCTCTTCATTATTTATTTCCATAGCTTCTGTGACTCGAATTGTCGGTAAGCCTATCTCCACTGGTATTATAGCCTCCGATCCGTACGTTAAGCTGAAGGGCGTTTCTCCATGGCTTGTTTTTGGCATTGTCCTATGAGCCCAGAGGACACTTGGTAACTCTTCCACCCAATTGCTTCCTTCGAAATCTAGTCGGGTTTTTATGCCCTCTACTATGCTTCTGTTGACTCTTTTCTACCTGTCCATTGCCCTGCGGATGTGCGACCGAAGTTAAGATTTGTTGGATCTTCAGCTCGTCACACAACTTTTGAATGGATTTTCTGCGAACTGTTTGCCATTATCGGTTACTATGAACAATGGGAGCCCGAAACGACAGATGATATGTTCCCATACGAACTTCTTCACTTGCAGCCCTGTTATTGATGCCAGGGCCTTAGCTTCGACCCACTTGGTAAAGTAGTCAACGGCTACTAGCAGGAATTTCACCCTTCCCACGGACTCCGGGAAAGGTCCCACAATGTCCATGGCCCATTTTTGAAAAGGCCATGCGGCATTAACTGGATCATGTCATTCTTCGGCCGAAAACACATTGGCGCGTGTCTTTGGCAGCTGTCACACTTCCTGATTTCTTCCACGACACTCTGGTGCATCCCCGGCCAATATACCCTGCACTCATTGCTTTAGCTACCACCATCCTTGGCCCTGCATGTATTCCACATATTCCTTCGTGTATCTCGTGTATCACATACGTGGCCTGCTCCTTGGTTAAGCACCTTAAAGACGGCCCCAGGTATGACCTCCGGTATAAAATTCCCTGCTGCATTTCATAGTGCAAGGCCCTCGCCTGTATTGCTCGTGCTTCCCCTTTCTCTGCTGGTAGAACTCCTTCTGTCAAAAATCTGACTATCGGAGTCATCCATCCGTCCTCTTCTCTTGTTTCAACTGATGATACTTCTGGTTCTTCGATGGAAGACCTTTGCAACACCTCCACCTTAACCTCCTTTGCAAGATGGCTAAATGATACTGAAGCCAACTTACTCAATGCATCGGCTTTTTTGTTTTTACTTCGTGGGATGTGCGAGATGTCACACTTCTCGAAACTGCTCATTATTTGTTTTGCCTTATCTAAATATCTCTTCATGGTGTCTTCCTTGGCATCGTAGGATCCGTTAATCTGGTTGGCCACTAGTAGTGAGTCCACGTGGGCGTGCAATTTCTTAATACCCATTTGCTTGGCTAGCCTTAATCCGGCTATTAAGGCCTCGTATTCTGCCTCATTGTTTGAGCTCTTGAACGCCAACCTTAAAGCATAGGTTAATTCCTCCAGGTTGGGACCTACTAGGATCAAGCCTGCCCCGGAACCCTCGTCATTCGATGCGCCGTCTGTGTGCAGACACCACTCTTCAGGTGGGAGCTCCCCCTCCTGCATGTTAGGAGCGTCTTCCTCTTCCTCATGAGGTATTTCCGCCAGAAAATCAGCCACCACCTGTCCCTTGAATGCCACTCTCGGTTTGTATTCAATCCCAAAGGCTCCGAGTTCGATTGCCCATTTTGCTAGCCTCCCTGAAATCTCGGGTCTCCTCAAAACCTGTTGTATTGGGTGTCCGGTTCTCACCTCGATTAGGTGAGCTTGAAAGTAACGCCTTAGTCTCCGAGACGCATGCACCAGGGAGAGCGTGAGCTTTTCCATAGGCGAGTACCGAGTCTCCGGTCTTTCAATGCCCTGCTGACGAAGTATATCGGTGTTTGTTCTCCTTCTCGCTCCGTCATCAGCACGGCGCTTACCGCGCCCTTACTGGCCGACAAGTACATCACCAGCTTTTCCTTTGGGAAAGGCGCTACCAGTCTTGGTAGGTTGCTAAGGTACCTCTTCATCTCCTGGAATGCCTCCTCTGCCTCCTTCGTCCATAAAAAGTCTTTCTTTCTTAGGCAATTCCGTAGGGTGGTATAAAGAATCTATTAAGGGCCACTAATCTTCCATTCAACGTTTGCACGTCTTTTACCGACCGGGGAGACGGCATGTTCAGTACTGCTGCAATCTTCTCTGGGTTGGCTTCCAAGCCATCCTTTGTTACAATTACGCCTAAAAACTTTCCTTCTTCCACTCCGAATGAGCATTTCTTCGGATTCAGTTTCATGTTTATCGCCCGTAGGGTACTGAATGTTTCGGCGATGTCTTCGAGCAACGCATTCTCGTCACGACTTTTGATGACGACGTCGTCTACATATACCTCGATGTTTCTACCAATCTGTGACTTGAATGCCTTGTCCATTAAACGTTGATAAGTGGCACCGGCGTTCTTTAATCCGAATGGCATTTTTGTGAAGCAGAAAATGCCGACGTCCGTGTAGAATGCTGTCTTGTCTTCGTCTTCCGGTGCCATTTTGACCTGATGGTATCCTTTGTATGCATCCAAGAAACATTTTAATGGAAAACTTGACAGCGAGTCTACCTTCAAGTCGATTTCTGGAAGGGGATAGCAATCCTTTGGACAGGCGTTGTTGAGATCTTTAAAATCAATGCACATCCTCCAGCTACCATCACCTTTCTTTACCATTACTGGGTTGGCCACCCAGGTCTGATATCGGACTTCCCTTATAATACCTGCTTGCATAGCTTCTTGACTTCTTCTATCACAGCCTGACTCCGCTCCTGCCCCATATGGCGGCGCTTCTGGGCCACAGGCTCCTTCGATAAATACGTTTTTAACTTGTGTTCTGCGATATCTCGGGGAACTCCTTCCATGTCGGAGGGTTGCCAAGCAAAGACATCTAAGTTGTTTCGCAAGAGATGGTAGAGTCGATCTTTAGCCGCGTCACTTAGCTGCCCTCCTATTACGATTTTTTGTTCCGGGTATTTTGGGTTGACCACCCATTTTTCTTGAGTTGGGCATAGATCTTCCTCCTCCTGGGAAGCAGTCTCCGATTCCACTGCTTTTACCTCTTTGCACTCCCTACTAGAATACATTGTCACCACTCCAGTGGGGGTTGGAAATTTGATTGCTGCGTGAACCGTGGATATCACCGCTCCCAAGGTGCACAGCCCTGGTCTTCCCAGTATGACATTGTGTGATGATTCCGACCGTACCACGAGAAACGTCATTACCACTTCCCGCCATCCTGAATGGTTTCCAATAACAACCGGGAGCTGGATCTGTCCCAGTGGCTGGACTACCTCCCCGGTGAAACCCGTGAGCATGTGAGTTTTGGTGTCGAGGCCTCTTCTTACTTCTTCATCTAGCTGCAAAAAGCAATGTTCATACATAATTTCCGAGCTACTTCCGCTATCGACATACACACGATGCACCTGATGTCCTGCTATCACAGCCGATACCGTGACAGGTCCGCTGGCGAAACTTCCTCCATGTATCGGAGGGAAAGAGATTTCTTGTGCCATCCAGGGTTCCATGTGCTCAGATTGCCTCTTCCCTTTGTTGCTGACGAGCCGGACCATGAATATTTCTTTCCTCTTTTCTCCGGATTGTGGCGTCTTCTTCAGCTCCCTCAAAGATGAGCCAGCTTTCCAGTCTTTATGGCAAGTTCGATCTGCCGTTTTAATGAGAAGCAATCGTCTGTCATGTGCCCGTTTTCCTTGTGAAACTCACAGTACTTGCCTGCGTCCCTCTTCACTCCAGGTTTTAGCGGAGCTGGCTTGGTGAAGTTGACATTCTCTGTGGCGAGAATCTCGCTTGGGGTTTTGGTTAGCGGCGGGAGCGTTACGTTGGGACCTTGTGGGGTTTTGGTTGATGTTGCGAAACGAGGTTGGAAAGTAGGACTTCGCTGAGTGAAACGCGGTTGGAACTGCGGTTTTTCCCATGATCGTGAACCTCCCGATCTTTTCTGCTGCTCCCAGGTGGATGGCATGAGCTTCTTTGGAGTTCTATCTTTCAGCTGTTCGCAGGCCTTTTTTCCTCTAACGAATGCTTTTGCTCTTTCCAGCATTTCGTCCACCGTCTTCGGGAGATGTTCATGGAATCTTTCTACCAACTGATCGTTTCTCACACCGTGAATAAATGCTGAAATTCGGATTGTTTCCCCAGCTCCTCTGACTTGCATGCTTTCCTTCGAGTATCTCGTGATAAAGTTCTCGATGGACTCGCCATCTCCTCTCTTGATGTTGTGTAGCTCTGTCGGGTCCTTGGCAGATAACCTTTGCTGGCTGAAGTTCCTCAGGAAATCGCCCTCCAACTCTTCAAAGCTACCTATGCCTCCGACGGGGAGGCTGTCAAACCATACCCTCGCAGCACCAGTTAGCGTTTGGGCAAACATGTGACACCATACAGGAACGGACCATTGTTCCACTTCGGCGGCCCCGATGAAGATGGCCAGGTGATCATCCGGGTCTCCTAGACCATTGTACTTGCCTACGTTGGACGGCATCTTAAGTTTCGGAGAAAGGTGAATTCCGCTATTCTGGGTACGAACTTGGACCTGGCTCGGGCGGTTGATGGGCGATACGGCTTACTGAAATCGTCGTCCTCCGCGATCCTTCCCCCCGTTCTGGTTGCGTTTTGCTTTGCTCTTGCTTCGTCTTCAACGTTTATTACTGTCTTGCCTTGGACACCTTCCTCCTCCTCCTGGTTCTTCGAAGTGTCTTCATATTCCAGACGTGTCCGGACATCTTTCAACCGTCTTTCTCTTTCTTCCTGCTCCAACAGGGAGAGGATCTGTTCCCGGTTTTTGCTGACGAAGTCCGGGGTGATGACAATGTTGTCATCATTATTTCCTCTCGGGGTGGTGCCTAGTGCCGATGCAGTGGTGTGGGGATTTTCATCAGGGTTTGTGTTTTTATGATGAGGGGTTCCTGGACCTGAATCCATGGTGGTTGGTTTTTGACTCGACTGGGTCCCACGGATGGCGCCAAATGTTGCTACACGAATCCTAATCAAGGGATTAAGACCGGGGAGCAGTGCAAGAATGGGGTGGACACCAAGGATTGAGCCGGAACTTGGCCTCGATGGGATGCGGCTGAGCTTTACTTCGTCTGAACTGGGTTTTGACTGGGCAGCACTTCGAACGGACTTGGGCTTATGTTGAGATGGACTTCGTCTGAACAGGATATCTGCGAGACAAGAACAACACCGTAAGCCTCGCCACGGGCAGAAGGGATTTCTCCCCGTGACCAACCTCCGGTGTGAGAATAAGTTTCTGGATGAGATGTATAAGGATAAGTATAAGTGTAGTGAGTTAGGATGATCTTGTGAGTTTACCTGAACCTCTATATTTATAGTGATTTTCGTATGTTAATTCATCCCAGACGAATCTATTTTGAGACATCTGAAGTTTGTATGTTTGGTCTGAAACTCCTTGGTCAATGGAGTTGTTTCCCTTTTGGTGTAAGGGGTTTTCTGCTTAGCATTGATGATGTTTGTCTTCAATAGTTTACATGCTTCTTATTGGTTCTGTGGGTCTATTATGCTACACCTGTTTCTTACACCATTTGTCTTTTGTTGTTTGTCACTTCTTGGTTACTGAACATGCTCTTGTGGCTGCCAATGGTTTCCGTATCGTCATAATCTTTTGCTTACTGCGAACAGCCAAGTGTTGTGTTTGAGAGTTTTTACAAGTGTTGAGATTTTTTACGCTATATGTGCGTGTGTCGCGGCTGTATTTGTGAACGGACTTTGGACCGCGTCTGGGCTCCGACCAAGCTGGAAGAGCCGCGGCTGGGCTTCGGGTTTCTTCCTGGGCCGCGGTTTATTCACGAGAATTCCTGGATCGCACCTTGCGTCTTCACCCCAATGCTTGGGCCGCGGCTGGGGCCTTTGCGTCCCCCCGGGCCGCGGTTTGTTCACGAGAATTCCCTGGATTGCACCTTGCGTCTTCACCCCAATGCTTGGGCCGCGGCTGGGGCCTTTGCGTCCCCCCGGGCCACGGTTTGTTTGTGGGGATATCTTGGACCGCGCTTGAGCCGCGGCTGGTGCTTGAACCGCGTTTGTGGGGATATCTTGTTCACGGGCTTTATACCAATTTGCCCGTGCTTGAGCCGCGGTTCGTTCGTATATCGCCAAGGGTTCCATGGTCGAGACTTCTTGCTCCGATCCTCCTCCCCAGCCGCGGCTAGGTCCCGGATCGCGTGCCTTCGTGTTTCTTTTTTCACGCGTTGGTACGTTTTCGGGTGGTACCCCATCAATGATCATACCCAAGCAATCGATGTCTGATAGAGGTAAAGTCTTATAGGAAACAAAAAAAGTAGATTATAAATTTTAAAGTAGGATTAAAAAGCTGTGAGCTAGCTGTGAGCTAGCTGTTCTTAATAAAAAGAAAAAAAAAAGTTGGAAAAACAGAAATAGCTGACAAAGAAACAAACCCATAATCTGCCCAAAAGTGGTATGCATATTGCATGTTGTGTTCATGCCCCCACCCCTACCCCATGCTTAAACAGAAAGGTACCAACTTCCAACATTGGCATTTCAAGGGATCATGTTCAATGTTGTAAAAATCGCTAGGCGCTAGTCAGGCGGTGAGGTAGGGACTAGGGATTAATCGGGATTAATCGGGATTAATCGGGATTAATCGATTTGGAAATTTATATGTATTTTTTAGAAATTATATATATACTTAATATTAGTACACTTCAAATATTAATAATTAGACATAAAATTAATCATCAAGTACTTCAAAGATCACATAGTTCAAAATATAAAAATTAAAACATAGTAGTATTAGATGCCATTTATATATCTAAACGCTATTGTAAAATTATTAGTTAATCTATAATCTATTATCTATGCAAGTAAATAACATGTATAAAACTGTTAATAAACACAATTCAAACATATTCAAAATGTGAAAATAACTAAATAAGTAATAAACTTATAAACATAAAACTATAAATAAAGGGTCGATGAACACTATTGAACAGAGTCAAAATTAGAACCCTCAAAACTATAAAGTCAAAATTAAGCAAAAGGGTCGATGGTAGTCGATGAACAGAGGTGGAGTTGGTCGATGCACAGGTGGTCGCCGGAGGTTGTGGAGCTGCTCGATGAACAGGTGGGCGGCGGTTGTGGAGCTGCTCGATGAACAGGTGGTCGCCGGATGAACAGGTGCTCGAAGAAGTGGCGGTTTTAGGTTTTAGGTCGATTTGGTCGATGAAGTGGCTGTTGAAATGCAGAAAGTGCCTAAATCCGTAAGTTTTCAGGGTTTTAAACCCAAATTGAAACCGTTGACCGGCTTTGACCGCCTAGCCGATTACCACGATTACCACCGATTACTCGGCGATTACCACCGACTAGCCCGATTACCGATTAATTCAGCCGATTAGCATTAAACTACTAGGGCCTAGGCCGCCTGGCGATTAATCGGCGATTAATCGGGCGCCTAGGCCGATTTTTACAACACTGATCATGTTGTTCGTGAAGATTACCACAAAAGGCACATTGATCTAAAGATTAAGTCGAACATATGCAAGCAATCCAGAAAACAAGAAAGCAATTAAAAGATGCTATAGAGGGTCCTACTCTTTATGGCGCTGCTAGGTTATAACAACAAAGCGTGATGTTCCGAGTACAGGGCTGGGCTGCCCAGCATTATTTACATAAAACTGACCATGAACGTTTGTCATTATATGGAGGAAACCAGATATTCAGTGTCCCTTGCAGTTTCTTTAAGGGAGTCCTCGGTCCACCTCTTTAACATCTCCAAAGCAGCCCTGGGCTGATCCATAGGAACCATATGACCAGCATCATGAACCTTGAGGAAGCTAAGTGGGCCATAACTTTTAAGCAAACCTGCTTCGGATCCAGCAACTTCAAAAGGAACTTCAGAAGAGGCACTAAATTGTTCCTTTCCACTCCATTCCATAGCATGAACCCATCTCGAATTACCTAAACCCACAAAATTCACAACCGAAACAAATTTTAGAAAGTAATAATTATGGTTTTATCAAGGTTTAAAAGTACGGAATCGAGCCTCGAGGCGTTTTCCCTTCGCCTCATGAGGCGAACCGAGGCGTAAGCCCGAGGCGGAATTAAAAAATAAATATAAAAAATTATATATCCTATAAAAAATAAAATACAGACTAATTTCATCATCGGATTCATCAAAAACATCAAAGACACACATTAAAAAGATATGAAATGTTTGAAACTGATACAGAGTCTAAAACATCGAAAACAAACATTAAACCCCCTAAGGCACCCTAAGGCGCACCCGAGGCGCAGTTTCTCTTACCGCCTCGGTCCTATGAGGCGCACATACAAAAATAACCCCTGAGGCGCCGCCTCAAACTCGTTTTCTGGGCGCCTAGAGGCGCACGCCTCAACCGGTTTTTAAAACTATGGGTTTTATTTAGGGGTGTCAATCATGCCAGGTTGGCAGTTGAATCATTGAACCCAAATAAAACTCCTGAATTATTTATGTCAAAGACATCAACCCTAACCCAAACACTCTTAAAATGGTTTAGCTCAAACACGACCCATGTACTTATTCATGTCAAAGACACCAACTCTATCCCGGGCACAATTCATTTAACCCATTTTAGGTCGTAATCAAGTTCAAAACACATTAAACAGGTTGGAGGGATGTAATAACTCGTTTGTAAACATGTTGACATGTTTAATTAAACGAGTTGAACAGGCCACCCCAAACACAACCCGTTTAGTTAACGTGATAAACAGTTCAACCAAAACACGAGCCATTTATTAAATGGTAGATATGAGAACCTAAAACCAAACCTGTCAAAATTGCCACCCCTAATTTTATTAGTCTAATTAACAAACTAACCAAGCCAGTTGCAGATGAGATCATATTCTCCAGCATATACAAGCAACTTAATTCCATCTTCAAGAAGGCCAGGAATGCCAACTTCAAGATTTCTCATCCAATCCATAAGCAATGCCTGATACACACTTGTGCTACAAGATACAAACTCTATATCTCCAACTCCAAGAGCTTGCCTAACAGAGTTCTTGTTAAGAAGTGTTTCCATGTCTGAGAAATCATAGCACAGGCTCCCTATACACTCCTTTCTAATGTCATAGTACTGGACACCAAATAAAAATTAGATTAGTATAGCTCTTAACACTAGGGAAAAAATAATTTCCTTACATTGATATTGCCAGCAGTAGCGATGATTGAGCTGAAAATTCCATTGCATACCAAGTATGCAGCCATACAAGAGATTGTTCCATCAGTGCCTGATGCAGGAGCAAATATTCAGCATGAGAAAGTGATTGTGTTAATATGTCACTATGTGCGTGTGTGTGAGAGAGAAAGAGACTAAGAGAGAGATGAAAAGTTACCACAAAGCTTTATTGCAGCTTCACACACTGGAACAATCAAGTTGAGGCGTTTATACTGGGACTCCTTAATAATCCCCATTTCCAATGCATAATCAGTATAGGCCTGGTACTGAATTGCGGGGTCGGTGAGCCCATTTCCAATTGCAAAGCCCTGTATAACAACTCATTCATAAGGACATCAGTTTGATTTAAAACTAAGAAACTAAAAAAACTTAAAACATGAACATAAACCTTTAGGTTTATGTGTATTCCTTCTTTAGCTTTGTTTCCTTGGTGGACACGAGCAGCAACAGCAGGAATGTAATGGCCAGCGTATGATTCTCCAACAATATAAAAATCATTTTCTACAAGTTCAGGATGCTCCGCAAAGAATGCCTGAATTGTAAAAGAAGTCTGGTCTGATCTATAATTTCTTAATCACAAACAGAAGCAACAGGAGAAAGCAGCAGACCTGTAAGAAGTCATATAGGTCATTGCTCACACCCTGTTCATCATGGCGAATGTCTCTTTTATCAGAGCTGTAACTAAATCCGGTCCCGGTTGGTTGGTCAACATACAGTAGATTTGATGCCTGAATTTGCAAAGATACATAAATGCAAAGCATTTGATCAAATCGGGTAAAAGAAGAACGAGATACAAACAGAAAATATTCAACCAATAAAATATCACCTTGTCCCACCCATACTCGTTCCAGACAAGAGTTAAGTTCTCTCCAATTTTGAATGGACCATTTTCATAGAAAAGGGCAAGCTCACTGCTACAACCCGGTCCCCCGGTCAGCCAGATAACCACAGGGTCATCTTTGCTGTTCCGCGACTCGAAGAAAAAGTAAAACATCCTACAAACCCAAATAGTCAGCATCATGGGAGTGTTCAATTCTTCCTAAAGTAGCAAAAAGGTGCAAAGAAACTGACAGAACAATAACATAACATGTGATTTGACAGGGTTCACGGTGTTATATTCAAGTCGGTAATACAGTAGCATTTACAGGTTAGATTTTCAAATAAGTAACAAACAGCACTTCTACATTCAATCTCTTGACAAGCGGATCAACATTTTCGCATAGTTATTCACAGAAAATCAGCCCAACTATGAATTTCAAACTTAATGCAATCTAAGCATGCTTGCTTGATCTACAAACAAGTTAACTTGTCAAATACGACACGATGAAAACCAGCACATACTAGAAACGTCCCGTCAAGTTCGATCATAAGAGCATCAAACAATACTACCACTACAGTCTAGGGTTTTCAAGAACATACTGAGCATCATGCGAGTGTTCAATCTGGTAATAGCCAGCATGATGACCCAATTCTTCAACAGACACACCATCAGCATCAACAAAATTGGGGAATCTGAAGCGCTTCTCGACAATCTTGGAACGGGCGACATGCGAAGTGTTGGTAGCATCTTGATCTACGATGTTGACGGAGTGTTTGGGGAACAGATTGAGGTCTGCGATGAGCTTCTTAGCTTGAGTTGACGGTAGCTTTGTGTCCGAAAGTCGGAGAGTGGTGGCCGGAGAAAGAACGGTGAGAAGGAGGAGGAGGAGGAGGAGGAGAGTGGAACCATCCATGGAGAAGATACAAGTTTGTTTTTGGAGGAGATAGCAGCCGATAGATTTTTTTTGGTGTGTATACAGCATACGTAGTGTATACGGAGTGCTGCGTGGGAGGTTAACAATACGTAGTCGTTTTGGGTGCATTGTGAATTGTACCCTCACTCTGCTCCACGTGGGTGGATCTTCGATATCGTATTTTAAAACTAGGTTAGAACACGTGTGATACACGGTTTTTTTAAAACATCAAACTTCATTAAACTATAACTAGGTTTTAACCCGCCGCGCGTTCGGCGGCGTTTGCGGCGTGATAAAGTATAAAATACGACCAGCCGACTCGGTCCCCAATTAAATTTACGTTAAAACGTAGAGTAACTCTTGTCAAGAAAAGAAGTGAAGAAATATAGAAAAAATAAGTTAAGGAGCATGTTATACCTAGCTTCATCAAGTAGAGCAATGATACCACCTGTTTTCTACATACAATATAACATAATATCGTAGAATTAGATGGTTGAAATCAAGAATAAAACAATACTCAAAATCTGGCAAACACTGTATGAACTAAAGAACGAACAAAAACATAATCTGATCATTTATAGCTATGAAGTGATTATTTATATACCTTTTCAATGAGATCTAAAACGTCTTGGTTATCAACAAACTCAATGTAACTCCACATGCTGAAATACAAACATCTCAGTTTTAATATTCAACTTTTAACAACGCCTCATTCTAACAACAATTATAAAGATTCAACCTACCTGCTTAAAGTGTTGCTGTAGTTTCTCATTTGTGAAATTAATGCAAAATTGCTCAAAGCTGCATGTTATGATGACATTGTGATAAATTCAACTGCTAAAAGCAACTACTTTTCAGAAAGAAAAAAAAATTAACTGTGACCATCTGTTGTTCTTAAAGCTCTCAAAACCATAGATGTCAATAAAACCAATCAAACATTTTGAATCAGCATCTTGTCCAATTGATACATTTATTTTATCCACCAGCCTGAAGATAACAAAAAGAAAAAAAAAGAAAATAATTTAACAGATACCAGAACTCTATTTAATAGGGTTTTCTCAATTTACTAAATTGTACCAATCAAATAATCTGGAATATATTGTTTTAGCCAAACCATCCCTGCTGAATATTGCATTGAGAGGATCAAGGCTTCTCTTAGTTACTTCTTCTGGAGTTACCATCACTCGTTTGCACAATGCATCTTGCAAGCCAATAGGATCACACCTAACACAACCTCGTAAACTTAAATACAAATATAAAAATAATAACAAAAACTTGCAAACTATTCAGGATTCAAAACAATCATACATAAGAAGTTCTGCGGCCGTATTAAGATGAAATTTAGCTTTGTCGTCTTTTAGGACTAAAGAGTCGACTTCCTTCCCTTTAGAAAATGCAATATTTCCAAGGTGAAGAATAGCAGCAGTAACTCTAAAAATTGGTTCATATGAAAAAGTAAAAAAAAAAAAATAGGTTATGAATTTATGATCATACTTATTGTGCATATAAAGTGGGAAAAAACCCACAGAATATATACCTGTTTTTTTTTACTAATTCCAACAATATCCATGGCTCTCTTTGTGGCAAGATATTCATGGCCATCATTCACACCAACCAGCTCAAAGCATTTTGATTGGGCAAGATATTCATGGCCATCATTCCTGAATTATTTATGTATGCATAAGAGATGGTATAAAACAAAGAATATATAATGGTGGTACCTAAGCCCTCTAGGTGCTCAAAAAAATAGAATATCATTCCTTATTCAAATGCAGAAAATGTCATTTTTGAGTTGGATGTTAAGCAAGAGTTAAAAACCTCATATAGAACATACTACTATAAAAAAATTTGTTTGTCTACTGTAAGTGTAGACATTCCTGCAGTAGTACCATCCAACCCAAATGAGAGCATTAAACCCAAAGCCATAGTAATTCCAATCTACCAACGAAACACCAAAACTGAGTATGATTCAGGTCTTCAAGTTTTAGTTTGGTTTTTGGGGTGAGACCAATGTGCATTTAAGACTTTAAGTTTAGTAGTGTGGCGATTTAGTTAGTTTTATGATGGGGACATCCAGGAACCAGCCACCTAGAATACATATTCTCACACTCTTATCTTAGTCCTTCCTACCCTCACAACATAACACCTTCCCTTTCATCAGATACAATCAACACTTTGTGTGGAGCCATAAAGCAAAGCTTGATTCTACAAGACAGGCAGACAGCCACAAAGCTTTATTTTGATAATTAATACTTCAATTTTATTCAAAAGTTTGCTGTGATGATATTGTTCCCCTTATTAAAAATCAGTTTCAGGGAAGCCCTTATTGTTACAACCAATTCCACCTCAGTTAACTCAATATATTAAGATAAACACGCACAAATAGATGAATCTAAAATCAGAGGACTCAGTCACATGTACCTTACATGGAATCTGACTCTGGGGTATCTTCGACGAACTTCCAACACCATCTCCATAGTTTTTAGCCCAATCATCCTTCATAACACATAAACAAAACAAACACAAAGAACATAAATCTCTTCCTCACAACAAACAGACACAAATTTATTAACGGTGAGGGTGGTCGCGAGAGTTAATACCATAATTTTCTTCAAAACAGGGTGATTGAGCTTGCACAATGGTCCGTACTTGCACATCATAGGGACGAAAACAGGTCGAATCGGGGACTGCATGCGACTCGGACCATTTGAATCGTCTGAAAAAGCATCGATTTGGTTCGGATTGAGCCCTAGGTTTTGAACAGCCCGAAGCAGATCATCAGCTTCTGGTTTTTTGGAGTAGAGGCGCTTCAAATCGCGAAAGAACTTTCGCATGATGCCTTCATCGCCACGTCGAAGGCGTCACCAGGAGGGATAGGTTGATATCGGCGTTGCGTTTGGCTTTTTTGAAGTGTGTCGAGGAGATGAGGACGGAGGCGTCGCAGCCTTCGATGAAGCAGTGGTGGAAGAAGAGGCGGTGTCTCGGGCCGGAAGCAGACTGTTAGGTGTGGGTTTGTTATGGAAGAGGAGGTTGGGGAAAAGAAAAAATCTATCAAATAACTGTACAAAATCACTGTAGCAAAATCACTGTAGTAGCAAGCAGCACCGACATAGGTCTTTAATATATATATAATGACACAATAAACATTAAGAAAAAATTAAAAAACTAAATCTTAAAGTTTGAAATAGTAGTGATAGAACATTCGTATTCTCAAAAGTATCTCATAAATGTGTAAACACTTCTTTGTATACAACGTTTTGTGTCTCGTTGGTAATGTTACCATTTTGATCTAAAATGAGTAGTTTTACACCGTCTGTAGTCTTCACCCTTGACAAAGCCACATATAACTGTCCGTGAGTGAATACTGGTTCTTTTAAATACAAACCAACTCTTGACAATGATTGTCCCTGACTCTTATTAATCGTCATTGCAAAAGAAACAGTTATTGGAAACTGTCTCCTTTGAAACTTGAAAGGGATTTTTTTATCAGATGGCACGAGATTTATTCTTGGAATAAATGTTCGACATCTAATATTACTACCAGATATTATCTCCGCTTTAATAACTCGTTTACCAAGAGATACAATTTGTAGGCGAGTACCATTGCAAAGACCATTTTGTTGGTCGATATTACGTAGAAGCATGACAGGAACACCAGCCTTCAATACTAATCTGTGGTTTGGCAATCCGGATATTTTAAGACCATTTAGAAAATCAGGAGAATACAAATTTTCTTATCCTGGAATATTAAAATGTTCCGTTTGACATATGCTATCCGAACTAATATACTCTATCTCATCACCGGGAAAAATGGAAAGCAAACGTTCGTTTATTTCATGAACAACATCGTTTTTGGGTGCCAGAATTGCTCTCTCATGAAAGTACTCCTTCTCTTTGTATTTCTCTAATATGGATGGGTAAACAAATTGAATCAAAGTTGATAATGGATCATTTGAGTCGTTGATAAGGAGTTCATCAGGTATGGTAATAGTTGCCTCACCATCGTTATTATCGCCAACTTTACCTTCTCCTATATCCAGAAGCCATGTAGCAAACTTTTCAATTCCTTTAGTATCAACACCTTGTCCCCTGGCTTTCAGATGCATATTTTTGGTTAAAGTGAGTAACTTGCATTTATTCCAAATGTATGACGCGCTTAATGATGCATTAACAATTTCTTGACGACTACCGTTTGGAACAACAGGCAAATCTGTCGAAAATCACCACCAAAAACAATAACTTTACCACCAAATGTCATATCTGAAGGTATGGATGTACTTGTAGTTAGTATATCATTCATTGTTCTATCCAGTGCTTCAAATGTGTGCTTGTGTGTCATTGGAATTTCATCCCAAATAATCAATTTTGTTAGCTTTAGTAGATGAGCAATTTCACTGTTTGGTTTTATGTGACAGACTGAATCTTCGTTTACATTTAATGGAATATGGAATCGGGAGTATGCAGTACGATCTCCGGTAAGCAACAAAGATGCTATTCCACTGGATGCTACGTTTATTACAATATCACCTTTAGATCTTATTGCCGTGGCCAATGTCTTCCATAAAAATGTTTTACCAGTTCCACCATATCCATAAACGAAAAAAACTCCTCCTCTATTAACTTCAACATCTTTCATGATGTCATTAAAAACTAATTGTTGTTCATCCGTTAAAGAATTACGAAGCTTTTCAAATTCAGTCGTCTCGCTTGCAACATCATACAACAACTCCTCACTAATTAAACGATTATTTGAAGAAGACAAATAATCATTGTCCGGGTATGGCATACTTGTAAATGACTTTAGTGTCGAGTTATTCCGCAATAAATACTTTTCAATCTCAAACAATGTCAAATTTTGTATTTGACTGTTTGTTAGGGACAAAGCTGTAATTAATAAATAGAAATTGTGAGTAAATAATTACAAATTTTATAAGTTTATATGATGATTATAAGTATAAATAAATGAAATATTATACATTATTATAAAAGATAAAAAGTTAAAAGACGTGTAATAATACCCGGTAATCTCAATATTTTTGTTGTTTGTAAAGAATGCCATCAAATAAGTATTCCCACGTACTATTCCAAACATAATCCGGTCTCGCCAAAGAATTTGATATCAACATCGTGGCAAACAAAGTACGAAGATAATAACCAGATGCTGAATGACTCGCCTCTTTAATTGCATTAATATATTCTGCGTCATCATCTAAAAGACCAAGAGCATAACATGTATCTCTAAATGTTAGAAACGTTTCACCATTAACAGTTTTAATATCATTAAATGACATGGGTCCTTTGACTTTGTTTAGAAGAATCCGTAAATAATAAGCCTCGCCAAGTGACGGAGATATGGAGTGAATTCGACCAATTGAAAAACCTTGTTTTCTTGGATCCCAACATTTTTGGTCAGATTTCCATACCAATTTAGTAGGAAATTCAACGTAAGTTAACTTGCGTGCCTCTTGGTCAAAGCGATTGCGTTCCATCCAAGATAAAAACATTGTACATGCAATAGACGGTTTACTTAGTACGTCGTTTATATCATCGTCAACACCGTACATGATTTGTTGTTGGTTTGGCAAATGGAAAGGCAACCTTATAACCGATGGATAACGGTAATGCACATCAAAACCAAAAATTCTCCAAGAACCCTCACATGCGGAAATGTATCTACAATCATAATATTCTTTAATTTCATCTTTACCATTATCTTGATCCAGATCAGTGTTTGGATCTATAACCGCAACTGTAGCTCTATCAGGTCCTTTATTAATAGACTTGAATAGGTACTTTATTGATCCTGCCTGATTACACCATTCACATTAATATGTGCCTGATATCTTTTGAGTAGGTGTTTGTTGTATGCAACCACACTTCTATTGTCCAACTTGACACCTGATTTTTTAACAAAAAGTCCTGAATCTCTTCTTCTATACAATGGAAACCATTTGAATCAGTACATGTGTTTTGGTTAAAATTCTTTGAAAAGTTTTTTGAGCACTTTTATCTACCATGCACGGACACTTAGGATTAGCATTACCACATGGACCATGTATCATAAACTCCGATACAAGATCATATAATTCCGGATCTTCATTCTTGTTAGGAATTTCGGCGGATATGAAGTTATCGATATGATCTACCGTATGAAGCTTATGTTGAATGTTCATGAATATACATATATGTGCATGAGGCAAACCACGTTTTTGAAATTCAACTGTGTAAACAACTGTAATGAAAGAAAGTAATGTCAGTTATAAAATGAAGATTTATTACTTAAGAAGAAACACAAAATATATCAAATTTATTGTAAACTTAAGGTATAATATTAAATGTATATGCATACACATAAGGTAATAAATAATTATAAAATAAAAGTTTCTAAATAAATACCTGCTGAAACAGAGCCGAGTATAGAATTATCCTTTAAGACTTTAATAATTGAGTCGAGCTTAAGTCGAAACAATCGACAGAGTATGTCTGGTCAGTCTTCAGGGTTGAGTGTGGTGTCCTTGAGAAATCTTTTAATTTCTGGCCATTTAGGATTACATGTAATAGTTATAAAGAAATCTAGATATCCGTACCACTTACAAATAGACATAGCATTAAGATAATTTTGCATCATGTACCGCGCACCACCTGTAAAAGATGAAGGTAAGATAACTCGTTTACCTACGCCAGACATATTTTCAGTTCCTTTGTTTCGTTCTTTGCAAATATTGTCATATGAGTCACTTCGTAGAACTTTTTGCTGATTACGTATGTAGTTTAACCTTTCACTCTCGATCATAGTATATGAGTCGACTAAAAATTGTTGGAAAAGTCTTCGAGAGTTTAGTATCAACGAAAACTTACAAACACGATCCTGAACATGATATGAAAAAAATTCTCGCATTGATAACCTTTCCTTTTTTATTGGTCGAAGTTCCAACATTTCTATGAAGTATATCTACCCTATACCCATCATCACCATATGGGAAAAGCAATGGATATTGTAGAGGAAGATATGACGGATGAAGCTCACTGATACGTCTTAGATTTCCATTTTATGTTTCAACGATAACATCACGCTTATCGATACAACCACCGATATCACCGATAATCAAGGCAGCAACCTCAAGTGCAGTTGGCAGGTTATATGTCCTACCATCTTTGTTCCTCTTACCAATTAATCGTAACTTCAGATTGACATGGGATTATCATTGAAGGAATCTCTTACCATTCTATAAACCTTAACTAATTGGTTATCGGTGTCTAGCATAACCTTTAGTTCATGTATAATTTGAAGATCATGATCATCTTGAGCGAGTGTTTTTTTTTGATGATTCCCTCAAACAAATGTTCATATTAATTGGTATACATTTAAAGTTAAAATGATAAAAATTTAAAATATTTTAAATAAATAGTTGTATGACTTACCCAAATATCATTTTTCTATTCACCACCTCATTCTCAGTGTTATATATATACAACTGAGAGAACTTTGGTTTTGATCCACTTTTTGGTAGAAGACTATTCATACTATGATAATTCTGACCACTTAGTCTGAATACAAATGGAGCATTATCTCTATTAATCGATGAGTCAATCTTGCCACCCATTGAAGTGAAAGAAAACATAGAATTGTAACATCTAATGTTGTTCATGAAATATTTGCTTTTAGGATCCATACAACGGAAAAAAATTTCATAAGTTTTTCTTGGTTGCTTGTATTCCGGAAGCTCGACTTTTCCGTAGTAACAACATATAAAATAGGTGTTTACACCATTATGTTTTCTTGGACTTTTTCCTTCTTGATTCCAAAGTTTAGCCTTACATAGCTCACATATAGGGTTTGGTCTCCATGATCTAAATAATCTGATGGATAAGTAGTGGTTAGAGTGACAATATAAAATAAGATGGTAGTAATTAACTATATTTGATGTATATAATAAAAAATGACAAAAACGTTAGTAAAATAGAAGAAAATCAAATGTCAATTTGTTTATAATTTAAAAATACCTTTAGAGATTCCTTAAATGGGTCTTTAAGAAGCGTGTTTTCTTCATATTCATCATCCGTGTTCAAATCAGACATTGGTATCGGGTATGTTTTCTTTGATTGACTCTTTAATTACGTTTCCCCGATGATAAACTCGTTAGAGATGGGATATGTGTGACTCCTGATGTATATGTGGATGGCAAGATAGGCGATGATATGGAATATATGTTACTACATGATGATATAGCAAAATTGTTGTCTTTATTGATAAAAGTTCCTGAGAAGAATATGGTTTAGTTTAAACATTAAAACTGCTTATTCCACGCATTGAATTAATAAATAACGTACCTGGAGTTGTATCACACAACTGTATCCTACACGTATTTGGTGTTATTTGAAGATGTGTGTTTGATGGTTGTCTTGAGTTAGGTTGGTTTGATGGAGTTAATGGCAAGGCTGAGTAAGATGCAGATTTATTGGAAATGTCTGCTGATGCAATGCGTTTTTTTATCTTTTGTTGTTCAAATATATTTTTCTAAGTTTTCATCTCTCAGCAGAGTTAGGTTGATTGGAATTTGAACACCTACTGTAATAAAAAAACGATTACTAAAAAAATGAAAATTAATATTTATAACATATAATGATGCTAACATGATTAAATGATAAAGTGTTTTGTGTATAACATTAAAAATACCATTTGAAATGTCACGTGACCTATAATAAATAAAGAACACAATGAAAAGTAATATTAATAATGATTTATGTTGTATAAAAAAATAAATAAGAATAATATAAATGAATTTTATTAACTTACTATTAGACAGGTTGACATTATTCGAAAAGTTGGAGACGAAAATGAATGTAGGCTTGAACTTGTCAACATGTTTGTACATTCGTTGTACTAATGTTTTTCGATCTCTTGCTATCCAAATATAATTTTCTAAATTTTCTTCTTTCAGCAAAGTTATGTTGATTTGAATTTTCACGACCTAAAATAATTGAAAAATAATATGATAATCAAAAAGATCCAATGAATATCCATTTGAAATTTAATCGTTTATATTTTGATTGTTTTTCTTATAATGTAATATTCGTTACACGATATTATTTGATACTAAATTAAAATTGTTATCATACAAGTTTATGACAAAATAATTTGAAAAATCTTCAAAATTACAAAGGATATTCCATAATTAATTTGGTACGGTATATTATGAAATTAATACTTATAAAAATTAATATGTAAAACGTATAAAGATGTGTTACGTGTTTATTGAATTTTAAGGATCTTTAATGCAGGATCGGATTTCGGGTGGTTTTTCTCTCAACTCACTGTGAATCAACACTCAGCAAGCAGTCTATGAAGAGTTGATCACAATATAACAAGTAACAAGCAGTAAGAAAATTTAACACAACAAGTAAATTTTCAAGGTACTTTTATATAATGCTTCTCAACTCAAAGGATTACAAGACACTTGGACTCAAATCACTTATCTAAAGAGTTACAGGGAGAAGATATATAAATACTACCTACAGCCGGATATACTTTGATACCAGCTGGACACCTCTAACCTTACATCTATACTACAAGACTCTAGGTGAGGTCTTTCAGACACTTTGCCTGAGAGTTGGTAGTCAGGACATGTCCCTGACTTACCTTTTGTCACCAACTAAAGTTGGTAACATGTACTATCATAAAAAGGTGAACAGTAGAATAAAGTATGGTCAACAACATGGCTCTTTAGGAAGATGCCATGCTGTATCAGAGGTCTGCAGCGGACTGTCAGGAACCATACTTTTATCTGCTGGACATAGCAATGTCTTCCGAAGGATAAAATGCTTCGGAAGAATAACTTCTTCCGAAGCCACTTATACTTCGGAAGTCTGCTTTTTCCGAGGCTTGGAGTCTTCTTTGTCTTCGGAAGCAGACTTTGTCTTCAGCTCTTTCATCAGACTTTGTCTTCGGAAGCTCTTTCAGACTTTGTCTTCGGAAGCTCTTTCAGACTTTGTCTTCGGAAGCTCTTTCAGACTTTGTCTTCGGAAGCTCTTTCAGACTTTGTCTTCGGAAGCTCTTTCATCAGACTTTGTCTTCGGAAGTTCTTTCAGACTTTGTCTTCGGAAGCTGTCCTTTAGACTCTCGAAGATCTCTTCTCAGCTTTGGAAGCCTTTGAATGTAGTAACAAAAGATGACTATGAAGTGATTTTGGTTGCACCAGCCTTATCATGATCCAACAAACTCCCCCTAGGCTGATGCTACCAAAACTTCACTTCCCTCTTCTTCTCAAAGCTCTCAGCACCAAGGAGAGCAGGTGTTTATCAGTGTCTTCATTCTTTCCTGCTGTGGTGCTGAGAATCTTGTACAGGTCCTTGGTGGACAGAACCTCTACTCTGTCACCTTGGATTATATGTACCCTCTGTTGTGGTCCTCTGAAAAGAGTTAGTTGATGGGAAGTATAGTCATATTCCCATCGAACTATTGGTTCCAATTCAGGACCTTCCACCATCTGTAGAAAGGCTGTGCCTTTGGTGGTTGGTCTTTCCTTGTCTTCCACTTTTTTCAGCTTCAACTCTTCTTCAATCTTGGCTCTTCTATTTCGTTCAGCCAAGTGGAGACCACTGATATGGTTTCTGATGTGTGCAGCAGTCTCAGAGTTGGAGGGATTGGAGAATGGCTTCTCTGCAAGCTCAGCAAGATCAATCTGCTGAGATGCAGTAGAGAAGTGGCATTGAGCCTGTTGGTTTCACCATTCTCCCTTTTCACAACAAAGTTGTGAGAAGGTTCATCGAACCTCCACTGGATTATTGCATTTCTAGGTCCAGGAGATTGACCAGAAATCCTGTCCTCTTTCCTGGTATCCAGCAGAGTCATCAGTCTTCTTCTTAGCCTCTTCTCCTCAACATTGAGGGTATCGGAGTTGAGACCAAGAAGTCTTGCAGCCTGGCCCAAAGTGTCTCTAGGCAATTCAAGAAATTGGCCTAGGGTGAGGGAGCTTGAAGAGTTATCAACATAGGTGATGTTGATAACTTCTCCCCACAGGAGATATGCTCAAGGTAGTGCAGTTGATGAGCCTCGTCTTGAACTCCTTTATTTCCTCAAAGGAGAGATGTTTAGGAGGATGAGGGGATGGTTTTGGTGTTGTTGGGTAGGCTTAGGTTTAGTGGTTTTGGGTTGAGTCTTGGGTTTTAGGATGGGTAGTTTGGGTGGTTGAGGTGATGTGGTAGGTTTGGGTAGAGTTGTGGGTTGAGGGGTGAAGGTTTCATCAGTGGGTTCGGGTTTAATGGGAAAAGGGGTTGGTTCTGGTGTGGGTTGTGGCTGTGGTTGAGTGGCTGGGGTGTGAAGACCTTTCCTTTACATCCTCCTGTACATCTTCCTTCCTTTTCCCCCAAAACGGATGTCTGCTTAATTTCATGACTATCCGATGGAGTGTCCTTTCGGACATAGGTCCACCTGCCTACCAGAGAAGCCATGAGCCCGGAGGTAGTCCTTCATCCTGGCTTTGTCAGTTGACTTCTTGGTAGCAGTGACCTCCTTCTCTTCCTCCCTTTCCTCTTCACCTTCACTTTTCCCTA
Organism: Flaveria linearis; assembly: GCA_024085815.1. NCBI lineage: Eukaryota > Viridiplantae > Streptophyta > Magnoliopsida > Asterales > Asteraceae > Flaveria > Flaveria linearis. The sequence goes on from JABSNV010000089.1 coordinate 102,077, forward strand.
GCAGCCTTCTTCCTTTCCTTCTCCATTTGATCCTGCTTTGTTGTGGAGCAGCAGGATCATGTCATCATCATGTGGAGACAGTCAGGAAGACTGAAGCCTCTTGAGAGTAGGAACTTGATCCTAGCCTCTCTCAGCTTCAGGGCTGCCTCCCTTTGCTCTTGTTCTTCCTTCTCCAAGGCCAACCTGGCTTCTTTTTCTTGTTGTAGGCCTGGTGACCTCTCCAAAGTCACCAACTCCTCTAATGGTAGCAGGAGTATCTCATCATGGCAGCTCCTAGATTGATGAGCTGGTCAATGAGTGCTGTTCTTTCTCTTTCTGGTTGATTTCTTCCTGATTGGCTACAGTGCCTTAGAACTAGCAGCTAGCAGCTTCTCAGTAGGAAACGACCTTTCTTTTTGGCCTTCTCAATCTTCTCCTCCTCCTGAGCTCTTCCGCAGTCAATTTTCTTTTGCCTTGTCTTTGATGGTGCTTGACTGTGGTGGTTCTTGGATGGAGGGTTGTGATTGAGAGAGAAGTTCAGCTGGTGCTTGGGGTGGAGGAATGTCAGAAATGTCCTCCCTGCTCAACTCAGATGCAATTTCAGCAATGACATCTGTGATGGTCAGTTCCTCGGACATCTGAAATAAGCCTTCCCGCTTCTATTCGGCCTCGGAAGACTTGTCTTGTTCTTCCGAGGCTTCCATGTAAGCTTCGGGAAGCTTCGCTTCAGCAGAGCTTCGGAGATGAGACTGCTGCAGATTCTGTCCCATCTGTTTCAGTTGCTGGGCCATCGTCCCATTTCCCCTTCGAAGCTATCTCAGGTTCCATGAAGACCTTAGGTTGACCAATTTCCTCCACAGTGGTAGAAGGTGCAGTCAGTCTTTGAAGTCCTCAGCCCAAGTATGCAAGTGTGGTGTCGGGGCTGGGCTGTTCTAGGGATGATCTCAATACAACTTTGTGAAAAGTCTGTAGAGATCTTGAAGCATCCTTGAGTCAATCTCCAGAAAGGATGAGATGACTCAGGTAGTGTAATGATTGGGAAGAAATGAGTTGGGTCTGTGGTTCCTGCGGTGTTTGTCTCTGAACTTTCTCCCCCTTTTGGTAGCATCATCTTGAGAGCTAGATGAGCTAGAGGAAGAAGTCATAGAGACCGGGATTGGTACATGCCTAACAGACCTCTCCGTCTGTTTCCAGCTAGTTTAGCCTTGAGAGAGTTAATCTCAAGTTGCTGAGTGGCAGTCCTTGATTTAAGATCTACCTGTGATTCCAGGTTGGAGACCTTAGAAAGCAAGTACTGAAGTGTTAGTTG
>JABSNV010000307.1:0-68648 GCA_024085815.1 Flaveria linearis
TTTAATTTTTAATTCCAACAAATTACGCGAAACAAATGCGCCTTAGGGTCTATTGTTCTTGATAAATGACCATATTTCAATTTATTTGATGTTTTGTTTGGATTCAAGGATTTGCGAGGTGGATTACTCTCATTCTATTAGCGTGTCTATGAATAGGTTTGTCACTCAATTGATGATGTTGAGTTTCTACTCATTTGAGATGGTTTTTGGTTATTATTTGTGGTTTTTGGTCTATTATTTGAGACTGGTTAACAAGGACCCTAATTTGTCTTGGGTTGTTAATGAAATTGGTTTTGTACACTTGATGTACGCTTGTGTAAGATGTTGATTTTGTCATTTGATTCTTGGTGCTATTACCTATGATCATTTCTAACATGTCTATTAAGGTGTGAAGGCCTTTGGGCTTTCATATAGAGTTATGGGCCTGGGCCATTGAAGCTTCTTAAAACCCTAATTATTCTTATATATAGAGCATGTCATTGTATTGTGGACGTAGGCCGTCTTGACCGAACCACTATAAATTCTCGTGTTCTTATTGCTTTCGTGTGCGTGCGTAAAATATTATGTTTATTTCCGCTGCGTAAAGATACCTAACAACTAGTATCAGAGCATCAGGCTCTTGCAGTTTTTTGTCGTCGCCGCTATCTAGGGTTTCTGCCGCCGCCGCCACAGCACAGGCGCGTGAACAGTGTTTTCCGGCGTGAACAGTATTTTTCGGCGCGAACAGTGTTTCCAGAGTGAACATGTTTTCCGGCGTGAACAGTGTTTTTCGCGCGTGAATAGTGTTTTCCGCCCCCTGAACAATACTGCTAGAATATTTCTGTTTTTCAGCTGTTGTTCGGTTCTGTTTTACTACTGCTGTTTTGGGGTTGTTTTTGAGTATTTTTGCGATTAGAGTTCCGGCTGGGATCTCTTGGAGTTGCTGGTTTCGCTCATGTTTTGCAGATGAAGCGTCGGGTCGGGTGTTTCGGGTTCTAGGGTTTTGGTTGGAAGTACCGGATCTAGTTTGTCTATCCTTTGTTGACTGGTTATCAACTGTTCAGCGTGCCTATTTCATTTGTTCTATTTTTTCTCTGGTTTGCTACTATGGCTGAAGACGGGAAGACTGTGATCGAAAAGTTCAATGGCACTGATTTTGGTTGGTGGAAAATGCAAATAGAGGCATTACTGTGTCAAAAGGGATATGGTACTGGAAAAGAAAACCGAAGAGTATGGAGAAAGCTGAAGAAGCAGTTTGGAATTCCAAGGACAAGAAAGCTAGTGCGACTATTATGTTATCTTTGACGAAGAGCATTGTTTTAAACATCATGAAAGAAACCACTGCAAGTGGTATGATGTTGGCTCTGTCAAATATGTATGAAAAGCCGTCTGCAACTAACAAGGTGTTTTGATGAGGGAACTGTTCATGAAGAGAATGAAAGAGGGAAGCTCAGTCACTTCCCATATTAATGATCTGATTTCTATTCTTACTAGATTAGAATCAATGGGAATAAAATTCGATAATGAGACTCGAGCCTTGGTATTGCTATCTTCACTACCTGATAGTTGGTCCGGGACTGTAACTGATGTTACAAATTCTATAGGGGCTAACGACATGACATTTGAAAAGATCCGAGACATTGTGATAGGTGAAGACACACGTCTAAAAAGTGCAAATGTTTGATCATCTTCTGAGATGTTACATGTTGGCAGGGGAAGGGAAAATAGCCGAGACAGTGGGAGTCGGGGAAAGAGTTCAACTCGGACTCGGAAAAATATGAGGTGCTGGATTTGCAATGAGGATGGACATGTTAAGAGTCAATGTCCAAAGAAAAGTCTGAACACTGCTGCTGAGGATGATAATGATGGTGACGTGTTAATTCTTAAGGCTAAAAACAGTATGGACTCTTGGATCAGGATCATGGATTCTGGTTCTTCGTTTCACGCCGTACACAATGGTGAAATGATGGTGAATCTGAAAACAGGCGATTTTGGGAAGGTACGTCTCGCTGATGGTAGAATGCTTGATGTATGGGCATGGGTGATATTGATTTGGTGACTCCATTGGGAACTACACAGAACTTGAATGTAACACCCGGATATTTTCCTTGTAGCTGACGAAAGAAGAAAAAAAAAGAAATAAAGTCCAAAGTCGGGGGACCAAACTTGCCAAAACGCGAGAAAGCTTGGAAGAGAAGGAGAATAAGAGGGGAGGGCAACCCACACCCTCCCCACATCTCCAAAAGTCAGCCAAGGAAAGAAGAGAGAAAAGGGAGAAGAGAAGAAGAAAGCTTGGTTCGGGTGTGCAAAATTCGTCGTGTAGCGAGTCAACACGAAGCTCTTCTTCTTCTTGTAGTTTGTGTGAGTTCTAGGACCCCTATTTTACTCGTTTTCAACTGATTTGGGGATGGAACACATAGTGAACCCGTTTTTGAATGTGTGTGTGTTTGACCTATTTGGGTGTGATTGTGTTTGAGGTGTTTGGAGTATGTTCTTGAGCTTTTGTGTGCTTGAATGGTGTTGTAGTATGCATTCCTAAGGTTTAGGATGTTGACTTGGGCTTAGAATGAGTTTGGATGAGCTTGGAGGTCAAAAATGGCAGATTAGGTTCGGGAGGACTGCATTCTGCATCAGTTAGGGCTGGGCGACCGACTGGAGGCCATACGGCCGACTGGAGGGCGATTAGGGTTCATTCGCATGATTGAGGTTCAGTCGCACGACTGGGGGTCCAGTCGCATGGGGAGTCATGGGACTGAGAGCCCAGTCGCATAGGTACTCATTCGCATAAGGTCCATTCGCATGAGGTCCAGTCGTATAGTGTTCATTCGCACGATTGGTCCATTCGCATTATGTTCAGTCGCATGTAGGGCTGTAAACGAGCCGAGCTGAGCCGAGCCAGAGTGGGCTCGGGCTCGAGCTCGATGGCCTAACGAGCCGGCTCGGCTCGGCTCGAAAATGTTACCGAGCCAAAAAATCGAGCTCGAGTTCGGCTCGTGAAAAGCTCGAGCCAGCTCGAATTTTTTTTAAAAAATTATTTTTTCACATTTTTATATAAATAAAAACAGAAAAAACTGATATTAAAGATAATTAAACAACATTATAGGTTCTTAATAATAAAAAAACAAACAACCAAGTTCTAGTAAGAAATACAAAGGTAAACAACCAAGTTCATAATTAATTGTTTTTGACCAATACATAAAACACCAAAAACAATCTTGATCTTTTTATCAAACTTCTTTTCTTCATTCTTCATGTTGGTCTACAGCCACGAGTTTTAAGAACTTGTTTGCTATCTTTGTCCCAGAAGTTAAAAGCACCATCAGATCCAGCAGTTGCAAATGTGTGATGGACCTGAAAACAGAAGCAAAATATAGCACAAGCATATTTCTTATATACTAATGGAAATTTTCAGCAGATTCAAAAGTAATGGAAATTTTCAGCAGATTCAAAATACTAATGGACCTGAAGGAAATCTGGGATCTCAAGTATTCAAAAAAAGAATATCTGGGATCAAAAGTATTCAGGAAGCAATTGAATTTATCTGAGAGATGAATTAAGATGCATGCTCACAAAAAAATACAGCACAAGCATATTTCTTATATACTAATGGAAATTTTCAGCAGATTCAATTTGCTGTCCTTAGTATATGGCAAATATAGTCAATCCATTTTAGAAACAGCAGCAATTTCCATTATGGGTTTCTCATGAAAGTTGCCAAACTTCCTTTCTAGAGAAGTTCCAAATTTGGGCTACAATTCGTACATCCTGGGGACATTCAATGATTTGTGATAGCAAAAAAAATGATACTTATTTAAATCAACATCATCTGACATTCACTTGTATAACTATTTCAGATTTTTGACAAATACTCTAACAACTTTCTTTTAGTAGGTTTCCAGATAAGCATTGCAATTTACTCAGCAGAATGTCATAGCACATCAGAAGTTCAAATTTACAGCTAATTTTGTGTTATCAAGACCAGTTCTAATGTTTACCAAATAGTGTTGACACTTTACACACACTACGTAATAACACATCACCACAACAGTTGGTTTTCTACTTAGTAAATAAGATAAAAAATGAGCAGTGCAAGTTAGGTTAACCCAAAAATATACAAATTATACAAATTACCTTTCAAACTAGTTAAATGCCTCGTCATTGGGTTGTACTTGAATTTCTAAGTTTTCTTCCTCCTTTGCCGATTGCTACACATAGAAATATACAAAGTATATTAGCAATAAAAATATAAAATTACAAATCTAAAGATGAACACTAATAAGAATATAAATTTACTTCTAAAGTTTGAATGATTGCTTTTGATGAGGACTTAATCCAATCACCTCCACAAACAAGAAGCTCAACCATATCTTTGGTTAGAGAGCTACGATAGTCATCTAAAATGCGTCCTCCGGCACTAAATGCCGATTCTGAAGCAACCGTAGTGATAGGAATGCAAAAAATATTACGAGCCATTTTACTTAAAACCGGGAACTTGCTAGAACTTTGACTCCACCATTTTAACACATCAAATTTTTGGTTCTCCAAATCTAAATAATTAGGCTCCTCTAAGTACACTTCAAGTTCACTTTTTTGTGAAGTTTCAACAGGTATAGATTTGAGAAAAGCATAAAAGTCATCTTCTCTAGCACGAATGTTTTGGGCATCGGTTGATGTGGTTGTGGAGTTAGTCTTAGAAGCCCTAGCCATGTGAAATTCATTGGAGTACTTTTCATAAAGAGACTTTAACTTATTTATTACATCTTCAACTCGATCATTGACCTCGTTGGCCGGATACAACCTCTCAAAAGTCCAAGAAATTGACATCTTCTTGAAACGTGGATCTAAAATAGATGCAATTGACATAAGTATCCCAATTTCCCCCCCAATACTTCTCAAACTTGTCAAACATAGGTCCACTCATCATATTCAAGAAACTATCATTTGCTATATAAGCATTAGTTATCTCCTTTTTCAATTTATAAATCTCAACAAGAAACAAGTTTGCTGTCGGATATAATGTACCCGAAAATAAATTTGTAGCATCCAAAAATACCTCAAGTACCTAGCAAACCTTTTCAGCCCGAGCCCACTCGTCATTTGTGAGAGACCATTCAAAGTTAGAATCTCTCAACGCGTAACCTTGAAACGCATGTTTGTAATGAATAGCTGATTCAAGCATTCGATGTGTAGAATTCCATCTAGTTTTTACATCGATGCATAAAGATCGACGGGTGTGGATACCAAGAGTGATAGCTATTTCCCCAAACTTCAAAAGGCGACCCGAAGACTTTCTCAAATACTTGACTCCTTCTCTAATTTTCATAAGACAACAATCAATTGTTCCTAAACCATCCTGTACTACCAAATTTAGTATGTGAGCACAACACCTTACATGAAAAAACATCCCCTCAAAATGCAATTTTCCCTTTCCTTCAAAAGTATTCCTCAAAATTGAAGCAGCCCTATCATTATTAGATGCATTGTCTAGAGTAATGGTACCTATTTTGTCTTGAATACCCCATTTAATTAGACATTCCAAGATAGCATCAGAAATAACCTCACCACTATGTGGTGGTGCAAGCTCATTAAAACCAATTATGCTCTTTTGTAATTTCCAATTAGAGTCAACAAAATGAGCTGTTAAACACATATACCCAACGGTTTGATTTGAAGTCCAACAATCACTAGTAAGAGAGATCATATCAACATTTTTTAAAACCTTTTTTAGCTTCTCTCTTTCTATTTCAACCACTTTTATACAATCCTTTTTGATTGTCGACCTACTTACTTTTTGATAAAGAGGATTGTTGTACTTCATTAACTCATTAAACCAATAATACTCAACAAACGAGAAAGGTAGCTCATGGGCTACGATCATCTTTGCAATAACTTCTCGACATTTCTTATGATCATAAGCCCCATTTAAATTAATTTCAGATGCACTATCACTACCAGATGGCTGAAAATTAATGAAACCTTTTGTACCTTTTAACCTTTTCATGTAAGTACATGAAGCCAAATGTCGTAAGAGATGTGACGTGGTCCCTGAATGTTGTAGTACATAGGCTTTCTTACAGTGGATGCACTGATGTTTCTTGATTATCTTCCCTTCTTTCTTCACTTCTATGTCAATGAAATGAGCCCAAGCTCCAGATGTAGACTTTCTTTTTGTACCATCTTCTTCAATGTTTGGAATTTCTTCAACATTATCCTTAGTTGGCTCGACACTTTCTTCGTCACTTAACTCAAAATGATCATTACTAGGGGTATCAGCTCCACCAATTGATTCTTTGTTAGAAGACATATTAGATCCTACCACAATTAAACCACAATTAAACTTCCTATCAACAGAGTGTACACATACCAGCAGTAAACTTGTTATTAACAACCAGATGGATCATATTCTTGAATTGAAAGGAAATACCTTGAAACTGAGAAGCGAGGAACAGGTGAGGCGGTGGTACTGGTTGGAAGAGGGAATCAATAACAGCAAACTACAAATCAATAACAGATCCAAAATCAGCAGACTAACAACATTATTAATTTGAAATGTCCAGATCTACTCATGTACAAACCAAAATTAACAGATCCAATAACAGATCCAAAATCAATAAGAACATGACTACAACCATCAGGTCCAGATCTACTCATGTACAAACCAGACAAAGAAACCAGACAAAGAACATGACTAAACTCTCATCTCTAACACAAATCAATGGAATCTAATGTTTTTCGCAGATTGAAAGCTCACCGAAATGGAGAACGTGTGTGGAGCTTCTGGACGGAGGCGCACGGTGGTTCAGGTCGCGGTGTACTGGTGTAGCAGGGCGGTGGAGCACGGCGGTGGAGCACGGCGGTGGAGCACGGCGGTGGAGCAGGGCGGTGGAGCACGGCGGTGGAGCAGGCGCACGGTGGTTCAGGTCGCGGTGGCGGTGGTTCTGCTCGGAGAAGGAGTGGTGATCTGGTCGGAGGCGGAGCGGTCGCCGGTCACCGGTCGGAGGCGACTCGCAGGGATGAATGGATGATCAGCGTCTCAGGCTCTCAGCTTTAGGTTTAATTTGAAATGGGGAATGGTTTTAGGTTTAGGTTTATATATATTATATATATGTATAATATATAATATATAATATATATATATATACCGAGCCTCGAGCCGAGCCATGAGCCGAGCCACGAGCCGAGCCACGAGCCGAGCCACCCCTAGCTCGAGTTCGGCTCGTTTTAAAATCGAGCCGGCTCGGCTCGGCTCGTTTAGACACGAGCTTTTTCGAATCGAGTTTTTTTCGAGCTTTTTTCGAGCGAACTTCGAGCAAACTTCGAGCCTCGAACATTTTGAACAGCCCTAGTCGCATGGAGGCTATGCGACTGAAGGGTGCCCATACGCCTAAATAGGGCTGTTATACCCGTGGAAGAGACTAGTAAAGTACTGACTTTCGGGGAAAAGTGCAGATGTAAGTTTCGACGTGTAAGTTCCCGTAGGCACATGTAAGATGACCTTTGGATGCCTTAGAGGGTATGTAGGGCATGATGATGATGTTGCATGTCTGTGCATGATGTATGTTAAGTATGTATGACGATGCCCTGTATGATGATGCTATAGTGTATGTTGATGTTCCTATTTGTGACGTATGTTTATCTTTCTGTGGCTTAGCGTGTTACGTTCATAAATGAATGAAAAGTATTATGTAACGTAAAGTGAAAGATAATGAAAAGAGGAACGTAATGAAAGAATGCATGCATTAATGAATGAATAAATGAATGTAAGAAAGGCTTGCAAGCAAATGTATGGAGGTGCACACCCAATGAAGGTGTTAGCTCAACGGTGTGCGGGTTAGCTACCCCAAAGGATGCACACTGGGGTCCAATCTTTGTGATTGACCAAATGTACGGGATCCTTGTCGCTTGCCCTAGATGACCGGATCAGCTTCGTGCATAATGTTCGTGATTTAATTACCACAGGTCCAGCATCAGCTTCGTGCACAATGTTCGGGGTATAGCATATGGCATTGATCCAAAATGAAAGAGGAAAGATAAGTGATGAGTGTACTTACCCTAGGTACTGGAGCCAGTCCGTGACCAATGTTCGAGGTCTATGAAAGACCTCAGGCTCAGTTACCCGCTTCGTGCATAATGTTCGGGGTAATGTACATGTCATCGAAAGTAATGAACGTACGAATGAACATAATGAATGTACGAATGAAAGTAAGGAACATACGTATGAAAGTAAGAATTCATGAATGAATGTGAACGAAAGTAACGAATGTAAATGTTAATGAGGCTGTAAATACGGGGCATTTGAAAGGTGCAAGCCCCCAACTTTTGATGGTAATGGCACTGCTGCTGCTGCTCACCGCTGGGTGAGGGAAATGGAAGCCGTTCTGAATATCAGTGAGTGCCGAGAGGATCAGCAGGTGAATTTTGCTGCCCACTCTTTTATGGACTCGGCTCTGTGCTGGTGGGACAATATAGTCCAAGCCGATGGTAGCAGGGCTATTGGGAGGATGAGATGGTCAGAGCTAAAGAAGTTGGTTATTGAGGAGTTCTGTCCACACCGAGGGATGGATAAGGTTGAGAGGGGGTTTCTGCAACTAGAGGCGGGAACCATGACGCACCAACAGTACACCACAAAGTTCAACGAGATGGCACGTCTAGTGCCGGATCAGGTGACGCCTCTGTCACGGAAGATTAAGAGGTACATCCAGGGTTTGCCCGCAGATATTCACAGGCATATGATCGCTGCCCGACCGAGCACATTTAGGTCGGCGGTGGATTTGGCAGGGAGATTATATGACGAGAGGGCGGTAGTGGTGGTGGCTAAAGGTAGTAAGAAGGGTGGTGGTGATCGAAACTGGAATGGGAAGAGGTTTGGTCGGGGTGAGGCCTCGACGGATGGAAAGAATACACGGGTGGATGATCGCCGTGTAGCCACGCTGGGTACGAGATTAAGAAAGTGTGGCAAATGTGGGAAGGAGCACAATGGTGAGTGTAGATGGGGACTGAATGTTTGCTTCAAGTGTGGGAAACCTGGTCATATGGCTAGGGATTGCAGGGGTACGAGGTGCTTCAACTGTGGGGAATGTGGTCATATGAGTAAAGACTGTAAGAAGCCGAGAGTTGAAGGTTCGGGGGTGAAGAAGACGGGGAGTGAAGGACCGAGGGTGAGCGCCAGGGCATTCACTATGACACAAGAGGAAGCTAGGACGGACCCTGATGTTGTGTCCAGTACGTTTCTGGTGAACCAAACTTTAGCTTCCGTTTTATTTGATTCGGGTGCCAGTAGAAGTTTTATTTCTGTTGCTTTCTGTGCTAAACTGTCTGTTAGTAGTAGACGTGTTGAGGCGCCTTTTGATGTAGAAACTGCCATAGGTAAGGCTACCAGGATTTCTGAGATGATAGAGAACTGTAACGTGGAATTAAAGGGTCGTAAGTTTCCTGTTAAACCGTTTGTGATGACCTTAGGTGGTTTCGATTTAGTTCTTGGGATGGATTGGTTGGCCGACTTCGAGGTGAATATAGTGTGTTGAAAGAAGATGATTCGTTTGATAGCGCCTGACGGGAGTTCGGTAACCGTTTATGGGGATCGGGTCACGACGATCCCGAAAGTAATCTCAATGGCGGTGGCGGGAAAGTGTATGAGGCGTGGATGTAGCGCCTACTTGTGTTATGTAAAAGATGTGGAAACGCTAACACCACAACTATCAGATGTTCTGGTTGTGTGTGACTTTCCAGACGTGTTCCCAGAAGACTTATCAGTAGTGCCACCTGACCGGGAGATTGAGTTTCAGATTGATCTGATACCGGGTGCCCAACCTGTTGCCAAGGCACCGTATCGGTTGGATCCGATGGAGACGAAAGAGTTGATGGAGTAGTTGTAAGAGCTGCTTGATAAGGGGTTCATTAGACCGAGTATCTCTCCTTGGGGTGCTCCGGTCTTATTTGTAAAGAAGAAAGATGGTAGTATGAGGATGTGTATAGACTACCGTGAGCTGAACAAGCTGACAGTGAAAAATCGGTATCCGTTACCGAGGATTGATGATTTATTCGCTCAGCTTCAAGGTGCCAGTTGGTTTTTAAGGATCGACCTTCGATCTGGCTACCATCAGCTAAAGGTGAAAGAGCAGGATATTCCTAAAACATCTTTCCGCACGCACTATGGTCACTACGAGTTTCTTGTCATGTCTTTTCGTTTGACCAATGCGCCAGCTGCTTTTATGGATCTGATGAACCGAGTGCGTCGGCCGATGTTGGATAAATCAGTGATTGTGTTTATTGATGATATCCTGATTTACTCAAAGAGCGAGATAGAGCATGCCTGTCACATTCGAGAGGTATTGGAGACGTTGAGGGAGGAGAAGTTGTATGCCAAGTTCTCCAAATGCACGTTTTGGTTGCGCAAAGTTCAATTCTTGGGTCACGTGGTGAATCTGGAGGGAATTATGATAGATCCGACAAAGGTGGAAGCGGTGATGCAATGGAAGTCTCCAAAGACGCTATCCGAGATCCGTAGTTTCTTGGGTTTGGCGGACTATTACAGAAGATTCATTCAAGACTTCTCTAAGATCGCTTCTACACTAACCAAGTTGACCCAGAAGGATGTGAAATTTGTATGGAGTCAAGCTCAAGAGAAGGCGTTTGAAGAATTGAAGACGAGATTGACTCAAGCTCCTGTTCTGTCATTACCCGATGGAAGTGAGGATCTAGTGGTTTATTCTGATGCTTTTTATTCGGGATTGGGGTGCGTGTTAATGCAGAGAGGGAAGGTTATAGCTTATGCATGCTGACAGTTGAAAGTTCATGAGGTTAACTATCCTACTCATGACTTGGAGCTAGCAGTCGTGGTCTTTGCACTAAAGATTTGGAGGCACTATCTCTACGGGACGAAGTGCACCATTTTCACTGACCACAAGAGCTTGAAGTACTTCTTCGAGTAGTTAGACCTGAACATGAGGCAGAGGCGATGGTTGGAGCTCATAAAAGATTATGATTGTGAGATCTATTACCATCCGGGAAAAGCCAACATAGTGGTGGATGCCATTAGCCGAAAGGAACGACCCGAGCCGATTCGGGTGAAGGCGTACCAGCTGATTCTGACCTCTGATGTAATGAATCAAGTCAAAGAGTATCAAGATGAGGCCTTAAATGAGGATCGTCTTAACTCTGAAAGGATGAGAGGTCTGGTTGCAGAATTGGGTGAAAACACACTCGGTGTTAAAACCCGATTCGGACGAATGTGGATTCCTCGTTTTGGGGATCTACGGGTGAAGATTATGGATGAAGCTCACAAGACTCGATACTCTATTCATCCCGATGCTACAAAGAGGTATCAAGACATGAAGAAAGATTATTGGTGGCCGGGCATGAAGCGTGATGTGGTGGAGTATGTGAGTAAATGCCTTACTTGTTTACAAGTGAAGGCCGAACATAAAAATCCGTATGGGAAGATCCAACCTTTGGATATACTGGAATGGAAGTGGGAGCACATCACCATGGATTTCATTACGAAGCTGCCACGTACTCCGGAAGGGTATGATGTTATATGGGTGATTGTTGATCGTCTGACGAAAAGTGCTCACTAACTACCGATTCGCGAGACATATTCATCTGAGAGGTAGGGCTGATCTGTTCATCAAGGAAATTGTAACTCGTCATGGTGTGCCGGTGTCTATTGTGTCTGATCGTGACACCCGGTTTACATCCAAATTCTGGAAGAAATTCCACGATGCCATGGGGACGAGGTTACATATTAGCACGGCTTATCATCCCCAGACTGATGGTTAGTCAGAAAGGACCATTCAGACATTGGAGGACATGCTTCGGGCATGTGTGATTGATTTTAGGGGAAGTTGGGATGACCACTTACCGTTAGCCAATTCTCATACAACAACAGTTATCATGCCAGTAATGGCATACCACCCTATGAGATGCTTTATGGTAGGAGATGCAGAACACCTGTTTGTTGGGGTGATATTGGTCACAAAGAGTTAGCGAGTGTCAAGGTGATCGAGGCTACGACTGAAAAGCTCGAAATGATCAAGGTCTTCATGAAGGCAGCCAAGGATAGACAAAAGTCGTATGATGATAAACGACGCAGACCGATTGAGTTCCACGTGGGTGACCGGGTTATGTTGAAGGTCTCACCGTGGAAGGGTATCATTCGTTTTCGGAAGCGGGGCAAGTTGAGCTCGAGGTACATAGGCCCTTTCCGAATCATTGCTCGAGTAGGAGAGGTGGCCTATAGATTGGAGTTTCCAGATGAGTTGAGTGGAATACACCCGACATTCCACGTATCTCATCTAAGGAAGTGTTTTGGCAGATGAAGATATGATTGTTACACTGGAGGATATCGAAGTAGACGAATGGCTCAATTATATGGAGCAACCAGTGGCGATAATCGATCGAAAAGAGAAGAGGCTGAGGAATAAGGTGGTTCCTCTTGTGCGTGTACAGTGGAAGCACAGGAAGGGATCCGAGTCAACGTGGGAGACTAAAGAGGAAATGAGACAGCATTACCCATGCTTGTTCGAGGAATAACAGGTTTCGGGGACGAAACCTATATAAGGAGGGTGGACTTGTAACACCCGGATATTTTCCTTGTAGCTGACGAAAGAAGAAAAAAAAGAAATAAAGTCCAAAGTCGGGGGATCAAACTTGCCAAAACGCGAGAAAGCTTGGAAGAGAAGGAGAATAAGAGGGGAGGGCAGCCCACACCCTCCCCACATCTCCAAAAGTCAGCCAAGGAAAGAAAGAAGAGAGAAAAGGGAGAAGAAAAGAAGAAAGCTTGGTTCAAGTGTGCAAAATTTGTCGTGTAGCGAGTCAACACGAAGATCTTCTTCTTTTTGTAGTTTGTGTGAGTTCTAGGACCCCTATTTTACTCGTTTTCAACTAATTTGGGGCTGGAACACATAGTGAACCCGTTTTTGAATGTGTGTGTGTTTGACCTATTTGGGTGTGATTATGTTTGAGGCGTTTGGATTATGTTCTTGAGCTTGTGTGTGCTTGAATGGTGTTGTAGTATGCATTCCTAGGGTTTAGGATGGTTGATTTGTTCTTAGAATGAGTTTGGATGAGCTTGAATGTCGAAAATGGCAGATTGGGTTCGGTAGGACTGCATTCTGCATCAGTTAGGGTTGGGTGACCGACTGGAGGCCATACGGCCGACTGGAGGGCGATTGGGGTTCAGTCGTATGATTGAGGTTCAGTCGCACGACTGGGGGTCCAGTCGCATGGGGATCATGCGGCTGAGAGCCCAGTCGCATAGGTACTCATTCGCATAAGGTCCATTTGCATGAGGTCCAGCCGCATAGTGTTCATTCGCACGATTGGTCCATTCGCATGATGTTCAGTCGCATGGAGGCTATGCGACTGAAGGGTGCCCATACGCCCTGTCACACCCCAACCTTGACGGCAGAAACGTCGAGGTGTGAGGGTTAAGATCGTTCACAGCCACATAACGCTATTAATTATCATTAGGTCACCAACGTTAAACGACAACCAGTGTGTGCTCAAGACACGTGTATGCTAGACTCAACGAGACTAACAGAGTTTCGTAACATAAAATTTCCGGGTGTCATATTATCCCCATGTTGAAAGAATTTTCGTCCTGAAAATTGGAACACTGGGTCAACGTACATCGTGAGTAAACGAAGCATTGTGAGCAAACTATTTAGTTATCCAGCACGTAGACGTACTAAGGTTTCCGAGAGATTAGGAAATAAATCAAAATAAAGGAACGTAAGGTTCTTAAGGTTTCGCAAGAGTTGTGACATTATCCCCATGTTGAAGGGAATTTCATCCCGAAATTGAAGGAAAAGATATCTTACAACTGTATCTTAGGAATTGGAAATTTGATCATTGAACAGTTGCGGATACTTCTTTTTCATTTGATCTTCGCGTTCCTGGTAAACTCTGGTCCACGCTTTGAGTTCCACCTAACACGCACAATAAGGATCTTGCTACGTTTTAGGGTTTTGACTTCTCGATCGATGATCTCCACTGGTTCTTCGATGAAATATAATTGGTCATCTATCTTTAGTTCCTCCAATGGCACGATCAATGATTCATCAGATAAACATTTCCTAAGATTGGATACGTGAAACACATCGTGTATCCCCCTGAGTTCTTCAGGTAAATTCAACTGATAGGCTACTGGGCCAACCCGTTTGACAATCTCAAATGGCCCCACATATCTAGGGCTTAGCTTCCCACGCTTGCCAAAACGTATTACTCCTTTCCACGGTGAGACTTTTAAAAGTACCTTGTCGCTAATCTGGAATTCCAATGGTTTACGACGCTTGTCAGGATAACTTTTCTGTCGATCACGTGCCGCTGCCATCCGATTACGTATTTGTACAATCTTTTCAGTTGTTTCGTGCACCTGTTCCGGACCAGTAAGTTGGCATTCTCCAACCTCTTCCCAACATACAGGTGATCGGCACTTACGTCCATAAAGTGCCTCAAATGGTGCGGCTTTAATTGAGGTGTGATAACTGTTATTGTAGGAGAACTCAACCAATGGTAGATGAGTTTCCCAACTGCTGCCGAAATCGATCACACAGGCATGCAACATGTCTTCTAGTGTCTGGATCGTACGCTCACTCTGGCCATCGGTTTGTGGGTGATACACAGTGCTCATATCTAGTCGTGTTCCCAATGATCGTTGTAATGACCGCCAGAAATGAGAAGTGAACCGAGCGTCACGATCAGATATGATAGATACTGGCACGCCACGCTGAGAGACTATTTCTCTTAAATAAATGCGTGTCAGTTTCTCCATTCGGTCCGTCTCCCGGATTGCTAGAAAATGTGCGGATTTTGTTAAGCGATCTATTATAACCCAAACGGTGTCGCATCCGTTGGAAGTCCTGGGTAACTTCGTAATAAAGTCCATTGAAATCTGCTTCCATTTCCACACTGGGATTTCTGGTTTCTGGAGTAAGCCAGATGGTTTCTAGTATTCCACCTTAACTTTAGAGCAAGTTAAGCATCTGCTTACATATGCGGCGATCTCCGCTTTCGTGTTCGGCCACCAGTAAAACTCCTTTAGGTCTTGATACATCTTATCTGAACCTGGATGAACTGAGTAATGTGTCTTATGAGCTTCATCCATTACCAGTTCTCTCAAATTCCCATACAGTGGCACCCAGATCCGTTCCATGAAGTAACGGATTCCATCTGTTTTGATCTCCAACTGTTTCTCCATGCCTCGCATGGATTCTGCTTTCAGGTTCTCAGTCTTTAAGGCCTCGCTTTGAGCAGCCTTGATTTGCACAGGTAGATCAGAATGTATGGTCATCTGTAATGCGCGCACCCGACGAGGTCTTAATGTTTCTTTCCGACTAAGGGCGTCGGCTACCACATTAGCTTTACCCGGGTGATACTTGATCGCACAATCGTAGTCATTGAGTAATTTCAACCACCGTCGTTGTCGCATATTCAATTCCTTCTGATCGTATATGTGCTGGAGGCTCTTTTGATCCGTATAGATTGTGTACTTGGTTCCATATAGGTAGTGTCTCCAGATTTTCAGGGCAAATACTACAGCTCCCAATTCTAAATCATGCGTTGTGTAGTTTTTCTCATGCACCCTGAGTTGTCTAGACGCATAAGCTATGACTTTGTCACGTTGCATCAGTACGCATCCCAAACCCTGGACGGAAGCATCACAGTAAACAACAAAATCATCAGTCCCTTCTGGTAAGGCTAGGATTGGTGCAGTGCAGAGTCTGTCTTTAAGCGTCTGGAATGCTGTTTCCTCTTTGCTACCCCACTTGTAAACAGTTCCCTTATGGGTCAGGGCAGTCAAAGGTTGTGCCACTTTTGAAAACCCTTCAATAAATCGTCTGTAATAGCCTGCCAAACCAAGGAATTGTCGCACCTCGGTAGGCGTCTTTGGTGCTGGCCAATCCTTGATGGCTTCAATCTTTGATAGATCCACATGTATACCCTTGTCGTTCACCACATGCCCAAGGAAATGCACTTCACGCATCCAGAAGTCACATTTCGAGAATTTAGCATAAAGTTGTTCATTCCTCAATAATTCTAGTATGGTTCTCAATGTTCCTCATGATCTTCCTTATTCTGAGAGTAGATCAGTATGTCATCAATGAATACAATGACAAACATATCCAGATAAGGCTTGCAGACGCGATTCATGAGGTCCATGAAAACTGCTGGGGCATTGGTCAGTCCGAACGGCATTACAACAAATTCATAGTGTCCATAGCGAGTCCGGAATGCCGTATTCAAAATATCCTCTTCTCAAACCCTTAACTGATGATAACTCGATCTCAAGTCAATCTTAGAATAGTAGCTAGATCCTTGCAATTGGTCGAACAAGTCATCGATACGTGGAAGTGGATACTTGTTCTTGATCGTCACCTTGTTCAACTCGCGGTAATCAATACACATCCTGAAGGTTCCATCTTTCTTTTTAACGAAAACACTGGAGCTACCCAGGGTGAAGAGCTGGGACGTATGAATCCCTTGTCTAACTTTTCTTGCAATTGCTTAGACAGCTCTTGTAGTTCGTTCGGTTCCAGACGGTACGGCGCCCGAGCGATCGGAGTCGCTCCGGGTGCTAATTCAATCTGGAATTCCACCTGTCTGTGTGGAGGAAGGCCAGGTAGGTCTTCGGGAAATACCTCGGGAAAGTCTCTCACAACTAGAATATATTCAACTCGCCTTTCATCCGTCTTCGTTTCAGTAACAAGTGCCAACAAGGCAAAGTGTCCCTTCCTGAGACATTTCTGAGCCTTCAGATATGATATGATGCGGACCACCGCACCCACCTTATCACCTTCCACTGTAAGAATTTTATCATCCGAAATGGGTAACTTGATCAGCTTCTCCTTGCAAATGATCTCAGCACTGTTCTTGGATAACTAATCCATCCCGACCACTACATCGAAGCTACCGAGTATGACAGGAACAAGGTCTATGCAGAAAGTGTGTCCAGATAAGCCTAGCTTACAGTTTCTAAACACTTGGGTTGCTGTTATCGTCCTACCATCGACTATTTATATGGTGTACTCAGAAGTCAGGTTAGTAGGTACCATTCCTAGTACTTTGCTAAATTTTATGGATACATAACTTTTATTAGCACCGGAGTCAAATAAAACAGAGGCGTAACATTCATTAATAGAGAATCTACCAGATACTACAGTAGGGTCGTTTCGAGCCTCACCTGAGCCCATGATGAAAGCTCTACCTCTACCACCATTGTTGTTGTCGTTAGACTTATTAGTAGCACCGCTATTTTCATTCCCTTTTAGCTTTGGACATTCCCTTTTAAAGTGACCGGGTTGACCACATTCATAACACCCAGTACGGTTATAGTTTTTCTGCTGCTGAGGGGTTTTTTCCCGAGAGGTTTACCCTGCAGTTTTTAGCAACGTGCCCAAACTTTCCACACCTCTCACAAGTGTTCCTTGTGCATTGCCCAACGTGATGGAACTTACATTTGTTGCACTTCGGAATATTTCCATGATAACCACCCGAATTCCCCATGTCATGAGAAGATTGGGACGGGTTGAACTTTTTGTGTTGGGGTTGATGAGTAGTGGATGAAGATTGCTTCCCGCTGACAGATTTTTTTTTCATTTTCTCTTGTTATCGTTGGAACCAGATGCAGCACCACGCGAGGGCAGTTTACCCTGAGTGACAGCCTGGTCAGTCAGCTTGTGGGCCAGTTGGACAGCTTCCTGAATGGTAGCTGGTCTAGCAGTGGTGACCATGCTTTGTATTTCCGGCACTAGCCCATCGATGTACCTTTCAACCCGTTTGTAAGCCGGGTTGACCATAGTGGGACATAAGGTAGCCAACGCGAGGGAACGAGTCGTGTAGGCTTCAACCTCGGAACCCACCATTTTTAAATTCCAGAATTCAGTTTCTAGTTTCTGCACTTCATCTCTGGAACAGTATTCCTCTTTCAGAAAACTCTTGAATTCTTCCCAAGTCATGGCATTTGCAGCTTCAACACCCAACATCTGGACTTGCGTATTCCACCAGCTCAGTGCAGCACCATCCATGGTACCAGCAGCATATTTCACCCTACTCTCGACAGGGCAGTTACAGATTTCAAACACCGACTCCAGCTTTTCAAACCAACGGAGCAGTCCCACTGCTCTCTCAGTTCCCCTGAATGGATTAGGTTTGCAGTCCATAAAGGACTTGTAGGTGCAAACTGGTTGTCCAATGTGATTCTGTCGTGGAGGGTGTTGGCTTGCCAACGCTACGGTAACACTCTGATTGATTAGCACTGCCAATTCTGCAGGCGTCATGGAGATGTTACCTCTCCCGTGTCCACGTCCTCTTCCAGACATTCTTTAAATTACCATATACATAAATAAGTAAATATCCAACCAGATATCAAAATCCAATGTTATCAGTCACATGAAAATAACCCTTTTGTCTTGGAATGAAAAGGAAGAGAGGTCCAAGAATTTAAAGTAATAGACAAGCTAGAAGATCAGTTCGAATCCGAGGGATTAGTACAAATGTCATGGTTTGAATTTCATCCAAATTCAAGGTAAGAGTGGGCATTCATACGAGTAGAACTGATAGATAGTTTCCACATCAGTAGCTATGTTCTATGGAAACCGAGACTTTCTTGCTCAAGGTGTAGAAATGATGACTTATACTGACTACAACGTTACCACCTGACCAAATTCACCGGACTTAGCATGCACGACAAATTACAATTACGTGTGCACCCGTAATGGTAATTTTCTTTGCATGATCACCCCCGGTTCCTCCTATCAGGCTAACATATCCTGTCAAGTACAGTGGTCATCAACGATAGGAGTACCAAATATGTATGTATTATATCGGGGTTGATCAATCAAAGTATACGAAAGGATCGGTAAGGTTTAAGAAATTCATAAGTAACCCCTCCCGTGACTCACAGCAACTCGGAGCCACCATCTTTGTAGTCGTAAGCTCACAGGGATACGTCAAAGCAAAAGTTCTCAGGCAACCAAATTAAGTAAGCACAGCTTAGTAATCTATGTGTGTGTAACTAATGCAAATCCAGCTATAGTCTAAAATGCAATGCAAATAAGATGCAAAGTTCATTTTAGTTCGCTATAACTAATGCTCTGGTACCACTCTGTCACACCCTTAATTTCCACAAACGGGGTTTTATCGTCAGGCGTGTGACATAATCAGGATCTCATATAAGCATCAGTTACACCAAACGACTCGACAATTACAAATCATATAAGTTTCTTAGTAATAATGAAATAAACCAACTTGTATTTAAGTATTACAGAAACGAAAACAGGAAAACATTTAACAATAGTTTTGCAACACGCAACACGCATCCAATCCAATTTATATAACGTAAATGAAATTAAGTCTTGAAAATAGTTTGGGGTGAATGCGGAATGACATGCATTGGATGCTGTGCTCCTAAACGTGCCATTTCAATTTCCTAAGAGAAAACATACAAAAGTCAGTACAAGACTGGTGAGCTTACAGGTTTATTAGAAAACAGTAAGTATCAGTAATGTAATTCCCGGATTTAGTAATCAAAGCATATAATGGGTAGCTAGCCCATAGCAATCACTATGTGTATGAAGTCGCGACCGAGCTGACATGTAATCAATAGTAATAAAGTATGCCCGGCTGTGGATTCCCCACCACAACACTGTAAAACAGGCTAACCGTTCACCCGTTTTACCTCCAGTCAAGCTAGTGCGACTAGCCCGGGCGAGGTATGTCAATCCCAGTAGATCTACTAACAATCACCTCGCTATTTGCATATTAACGGTCCGAAGGGCAAAGTATAACACCATAGTATCATTTATATGCGATATTACAAAAACTCAATGTAATGTAACGTTTATGAAAGCAGCATGTTTCTCTCCCCCAAAAAGAGTATAAAGTAAAAGTGGGGCTATAAACTCACCTGGTATGCGTAACAACTATTTAAAGTTTACTTGGAGAATAAGTGAACTGACAACCTTCAGAGGTTACCTAAATCATGTAAGTACATAAGTACGTGCAAACAGAGAACATGTGGAACCCTAAGCACACACAACCAAAGACTCAAGGTTTTAGAAAAATAGACATGTTTGACCCCGTTGACCCGTTTGACCCGTTGGTGACATTATGAGTTGTAATTCCTTTAAGTAACATAATCATTCCTCAAGCATGGTTAGCATACATCATAACAATTAATTTCCAGTCCCAAACATGATGTCCTAATTAGTAATCATCATTCAACATCATACATGATCATCATGTTCCATACAAACCAATTAACACATTTCATCACAATAAGTATCCTCAATAAATACTCTAGCATGATCCTAACATCATACACAACTCATACCATCAAAATAAATTCTAGTATTGCTATCATTACATGCAAAAGCTAAGTAAATAAGCTACATGTTGTAGGTATTTGTTTTCCAGAATCTGCGTTTTCTAGCAGATTCTTGGTGTTTGGAAGATACGGTCAAACACATAACCAACAAAGGATTTAGGCCAAGGCCAAACTCCAGTAGGCTCTCCTATGAGTCAATTAAGTATGTGAAAAGTTGTTTTAGGTTTTAAGGGCCTGGAGTTACTAGAAAAACTAAAAATGTTACAGCAGCTCTCAACCGGAAGGCTGCTGGAGTTAGCTTGACAAATTGTGCATAACTCCCATTTGAAAATAGCTATTGGGTTAATTCTTTTTCTGGAGTTCAGAGGACTCCTAGGAAAAATGTTTGACCATAGAGTTTGGTCTCAGTTTTTATGAAATGAAAATGGCACATCAAACAAGTCAACACATACATTCTGTCCAAGAGGACAGAATTGACCCTTCTAGCCAAAACAAGTAAAACACCAACTTAACCACCTCCAACTGGAGTGTGGTTACCCTTTCTAGAAACTAGACTCAGTATCAAACAATTTGGGCACCAGAAACATATCATTTGGACCTGTTATGACCTGTTTGTGGCACATACAAAATGAGACTCAGAATCTGTCAGAATGTTTGTTTCTGACCATGCTTTACTAAAATGATCATAACTCACGTTTTACAAGTCCAAATTGGACAAGGTTGGATATTTTGAAAACTAGACTCCATGAGTAACATGTTAGACTCAAGAAAACCAGTTTTTGAATTCGTATTCATTTGGTTATATCATGATGAAAACAGAGTATGCAATCTGCCAGATATCAGAACGTGTACACATTTCACATTTGTCATACCCCACATACCACATAACGATTTCCCAATACAAGAATCATTTTTAGAGCAGGTCATAACATCTATTAGAACATCTAATTATCACCATGAACATATCCATAACATCAATACATCAATTCCTTGCAAGATTAACATATTCTAGTATTCATCCAACCAAACTAACATCATGAAATCATCAAACAACCATCAATTTCATGTAATTAACTTTAATTTCGAATTTGAGTTCATCATGTATCAAACCCACGAATTTAATCAACAAAAACTTATAATTCTTGCATAATCAATATCAAGCAATATGTAAACCATCAAACTAAACTACTAGCATCATCAATTAACCCAAGGATCATTATCAAGAACATTAACATAACATCTAAACCCTCGGCCGACCTAAAGAACCCACACAAAACATCAAACTAACCTTTGATTCTTGCAATAGAACACGAATTGATGCTTGTAACTTGTTGTATTGCTTGAATTCGGTCCAAAATCGCAGCCAAATGCTTGTTCTTGGCTGATTTTCGAAGTAAAGAAGGATGGAGAAGAAAGAGGCGGTCGAATGGAGGTTCTAGAGGCGTGTTTTGGTTTTTAAATCCTTTAATTATCCATAGTTACCCTTTTACCCCTTATAATTAGTATTCTTATGAAAAGTAAGCTTTAAACTCTTTTAAAAGTGTTTTTAACTAAATTAATAAACATGTAAACTCATGGCAACATCTATACATTGGATCTTTATAAAACACAAAACATACGAATCTATACACACGTTTCCACGTTAGCGATTAATTCTCAATTTACATGTAAAACACACAAGCACATAAACGTAACGCAATAATCACATAATCGGTTAACTTACCTTTAGTTAATCATTATTAATTATCATTAGGTCACCAACGTTAAACGACAACCAGTGTGTGCTCAAGACACGTGTATGCCAGACTCAACGAGACTAACGGAGTTTCGTAACGTAAAATTTTCGGGTATCACAGTCTCAAAGAAAGTAAATAACAAAACACAAGATGTAACAATCCAATTTATTTCGTTTATTTAGCTAGGTCCATTCCTAGATGTGAAAGCACTTCAAGATATCAATCAAACTTGAGCATTTCCTAAAACATGTTAAAAATAAAAGGTCAACAATAATGTTGGTGAGATTTCCATAGTTTTCAATACATAAGTATATAAAGATGGCAATTCATGTTGTAAATTAGAGAACAAAGTAACTAGGGATGTAAGATAGAATGCACAATCAAACCTTGACAAAGTTTTACAAGTCTCAAACGTTTATAAGTATTTACGATTAGCTAAGAGTACTTGGATCAACCAAGCAGGCTTGTCAGGCCCATAGATCTATGACGTCGCCAGGCTAGCAATAGTTAATGATTGTACATATATTCGACATTACATGGTAGCTACAAAGGTCAACTAACCACAACATACAGGTGAAATGCCATAAGTTTACAAGAATCAAACGTATTTACAAGTGCAATGGTTATAATGTAACATGTTTCACCCCAAAGTGTGAAAATATGAAAAAGGGTATAGAAATACTCACATGGTCAATAAATATAAAGTTGACGATTATTAAGAAATATAACAAGCAACGTTCCAATGTAACGCTTCATAATGCACCTAAGAATATAAATATATTTACAAGTTTTAAGTTTAATAATAAAATTTACGTTTCAACGCGAACTAGAGTTAGGTAGGAATTTGGGGGTTATTTTTATAAATTAAATTAATGAACTATTATTTATATTTTGTTTGATAAAAGAAGATACCATTTATAAAAATTTTAAAGGAATTAAATCCTTTGTTAACAACTTGCGTATTATAACATATACGTGAATACTATGATTATCATGATGAATCTTTAATCAACGAAAACATAATATTAAATAATAATTTAAAGAATAATTTAACAACTTAAATTATTATATAAATCCATTTTTATAATGATACTTAATTAAATTTTTTTAAAATAAAATGTTAAATTATTTTATAAGAAATATTTATAGAAAATATTTTTGTTGATTTTAAACGATTTGAAGTTTGTAAAAAATCATTTTTATATGAAATAAAATTTCTAAAATAGAATTAAGGCTAAAAAACCATTTTAAAAATAATAAGAGGGTGCCCGGGTTCGAACCCGGGACCTCTAGATTGACAAACGAGTGGGGAACCAGTGAACCAAGGCCTTGGCCATGGTTTATCTTGGTTCCCAATCGTTAAAAACATCAGTTACAAACTCCCCCAAAATTGTATGAACCCTAATTTGTTCAATTCCAAAATTGACTCCCAAATCGAATGATTCAACCCGATTAACCTTGGGGCTTTTGATCCCTGGGTGCGATCGAGTTTAATGGTGTATCGCACTTACTTGATTATGATCGAATTGTAGGTTTTAGCCTTGGTTTGACTTCGGTTCACTTTGCGATGAACAAAGCTTAGATTCCGATTGTTTGAGTGTGTGTATCACGAATTAGAGTTCACAGAGAGTTGAAAGGGATCAAAAGGGACATTTGCCCTCTGTTATATAGTCCAATTCGATGAATTAATTGTGCAACGGCTATAAGTTTATGTCGAGAGTTTCAAGTCGATTTAAGGTTGTTTAATTGTTGTTACAGGTGAATTTAAACGTCCAATTAACTTAGAAATAACTGTACGAGCGTGGATCCGTGTTTAATTTCATCATTGATGCGATTTAAGTGGTGGAACGGTTTTGATGTTGAATGGTTTCGGTTTCGAGTTAATAGGCTACCTTCACCGCATTGTTAGGCTAATTAAGACACATGTTCAGATTTAAAATGGTTTCACGAGTGTAATGGCACCGGTTTGAAGTCAAACGGTTTAGTTTTGGGGTGGTTTTGGACTCGCCGGAACTCGACCGGAGTCGCCGGCCCCTCTCGCCGGAATTGCGGGAGAAGAAAGGAGGGGGGGGGGTTTAGTATCAAAATCTACACCATTGGTCCTTGTGGTTTACATTTTGTTATTTCATGTTAAAAACTTACTTTTGAAGTTTTAAAATTGGCAAAACCAACCCTTAACTTAATTAGTTTAGGTTTTAAACATTGACTTAAGTTTATGAACTTTTAGAAATATTATAATTATTATTATCATTATTATTATTATTATTATTATTATTATTATTATTATTATTATTAATATTATTATTATTATTATTATTATCATTATTATTATTACCATTTATTATTATTATTGACATCATTATTAATCTTATTAGTATTATAATTGTTAACTAGTATTTGCTCCCGCTCGTTGCCGCGGGGTTTTCTCGTAACGCTATGAAAATAATATTATATGTTTTTACAAAAAAAAATAAATTATAAGAGTTATCTCAGGCCATTTAACGTTACGTGTGAACGTAATAAACTACTGTGGGTTCCCATGCACTCGACATATCGCGAGCGCATCCTGGTAATGTTTATACATATAACGTGGACCACCGCTAAACGAAGCCGGCAACACAACACGCTTTCCAATAGAACGACCCTCAGTGTCACCCCTTAATAAAGCATCGTGAATGCCTTGAAGAAATTCAGTTCTAAATAAATTCTGATGAGATTTTATGTAGTCCAAGCGGCTTTGTTCAATACAAATGTAAGCATCGACGAAAAATTGTTGAAAAAGGCGACCTCCATTAAGTAGTGAAGAGTACACTCCACGTTGATCATGAAGCAGATAGCTGTAGTACATGTTCATGGACAACTTCCTGCTACCACCTGCTTCGTCATGAGTAAGCGTAAGATGAGGTGACCATCCACTTTCTCCATGCAAGAATAACAACGGGTATTGTAATGACATGTAAAGAGGATGTAGTTTATTGACACGTTAAGGATTACCACTCTTTGAATGAATAACAATGTGAAAATCATCTGCAGTCGGAGGATTATCAAGCACAATCACTCCAATCGTACCAGTTGCTGGACTATCATAAGAGCGCTCATTGACTGAACCAAAAAGTTTAATAGAAAAGTTAGGAACTGTTTCTTGAACGCAAAGATCTCTAGCGGAACGAAAAAGCTTTACTAAAGAATTAAGATTTTCCAACAGAGACATTAGAAGTTCTACGGTTTCAACACGAACGCGCAAACAGTCGTCACCCCCGAATAAATGCATCCTATTGGAAAGCTCACGATCAGTGTCGTATACATACATCTGCAAGAAACGTGGCCTCTCATTCGGCGGAGGACATAACGTGCCAATCCAATGGTAGATCTGGCCCTCAACCTTAAACACGTAAGGACCAGTACCTCTATTAATCGAGTTATCCACAGTAGCTCCAAAAGACGTCATAGAAAACATCGAATTATAAGCGTGAATACTGTCAAGAAAATTAGAACATTGATAAAGTTCTTTAACAATCGCCGGTGGATCTTGAGGTAGGCGAACACGCACACGAACAACCCTACAGCATTGATTATATCGAGGAGCACGACTCCGTTTGACGTTACTAACACGCTCTGCAGACCAGAAATTAGCTCCACAAAACTCACACACAAAGTCGCAATCACCAGAATCGACATACACGTAAGGTTCAGACGTATAAGCGAGAGACGAAGTTGAAGCATCTACAATTTCATCAGACGACGAAGGTAACCTAAAGAATTCACTATTACGCTCATCAACAATAGCATGATGTACGTCTACACTGCCGCCTATAGCATTTAAAGGTATGTTAGAAGAGGAAGGCAACTCCTTCCTTCTCTTCAGACTATGAGCAAAAGCCATATACAATACCCCAGATAACTAAGCATATGCTACACTATCACTACGCTATCTATAAAGATAAACACAGCACTAACAACAACATCAAAGCCATAGACTATGAATAAAAATAAAAGTACAAAAATCAACGTCACAGCACAACATTCTATCTAAGCAGCATGCAACAATACTAAGGTACCTACTATAACCAAAGCATACATACATACTAACCACCACACATTTGTCAAATCTATCTTAAAATTAAATCTTCTTCAAAATTAACGTTAAATATAAATATAACAATGTAACATACCTGAAAGGCGACAGAAGGATACCACTAAGGCCGCAATGATCTGCTAATAACAACACAAAACACATACCACAAAAATGAACATGTTTCTTTAATTAGGCAAAACACAAAAAACCAAAAAAACAGCTATCTTTAAAAGATATAAGAAGCAAAAGAATCTTTTTGAGATTTTTCTTTTTCTTTAGTTATTTTCCTAACTATAAAATGTAATGCATTCAAAACAACATATAAAAAAGTAAAAAGCAACAATAAAACAGACTTCAAAGAAATTGAAAGAATAAACCATACAATTAACTTCAATACATACATAGTATATATATATATAGACACCTATATATATAGATGTATATATATATATGAATATAATACACACAACTTACACACCTACAACCAAATTGTGCAATAACATATATACATGCTATAAGACATTGGAGTACACACAAACAACAAAACAACTCCAACAAATATACCTCATACAAACCCAAAATCGACATCCAGAATCATAATGAAAACGGAAAGCACACAAATCACACAGGGTCACCCAAATCAACAAAATCCAAACATATAAATCGCCCCTTGTATTTCCCCTCTCACACGCAAACACACCCGACACGAGTCACTGAATTCACCGCTCTATATATATTCTTGAATACATTCTTAATATCCCACACACTGAAGCTGGATTAAAATTCAAAGCAAAATGGATACGAAAATCGGTGCTTCAGATGCTACCCCTGCTCCCAATGGCAACGTTGGTTGCCCTCCCGAAGTGGGAGCTACTTGTTGCGTACAGTCCTCCGCCGTGGCCTTCAACAACTCCGGCGAGGCCACTCTTGGGCGCCACCTGGCTCGGCGCCTGGTGCAGGTGTCTAGCGGCGTCGGTGCCTGCGTCGTCACCTTCACCGTCGGTGGACGCAACGTCCTCAACGCCATAGCCGGTGCCTACAGTGAGAATCTTCCTCTCATATGCATCGTCGGGGGACCCAACTCCAACGATTACGGCACCAACAGAGTTCTCCATCATACCATCGGATTGCCCGATTTCACCCAGGAGCTTCGTTGCTTCCAGACTGTCACGTGTTACAGCAAATAGGTACATGTAAGATGATCTTTGGATGCCTTAGAGGGTATGTAGGGCATGATGATGATGTTGCATGTTTATGCATGATGTATATTAAGTATGTATGATGATGCCCTGTATGATGATGCTATAGTGTATGTTGATGTTCCTATTTGTGACGTATGTTTACCTTTCCATGGCTTAGCGTGTAGCGTTAATGAATGAATGAAAAGTATTATGTAACGTAAAGTGAAAGATAATGAAAAAAGGAACGTAATGAAAGAATGCATGTATTAATGAATGAATGAATGAATGTAAGAAAGGCTTGCAAGCAAATGTATGGAGGTGCACACCTAATGAAGGTGTTAGCTCAACGGTGTGCTTGTTAGCTACCCCAAAGGATGCACACTGGGGTCCAATCTTTGTGATTGACCAAATGTACGGGATCCTTGTCGCTTGCCCTAGATGACTGGATCAGCTTCGTGCACAATGTTCGTGATTTAATTACCACAGGTCCAGCATCAGTTTCGTGCACAATGTTCGAGGTATAACATATGGCATTGATCCAAAATAAAAGAGGAAATATAAGTGATGAGTGTACTTACCCTAGGTACTGGAGCTAGCTCTGTGCCTAATGTTTGAGGTCTATAAAAAACCTCAGGCGCAGTTACCCGCTTCGTGCACAATGTTCGGGGTAATGTACATGTCATCGGAAGTAATGAACGTAAGAATGAACGTAATGAATGTACGAATGAAAGTAAGGAACGTACGTATGAAAGTAAGAATTCATGAATGAATGTGAACGAAAGTAACGAATGTAAATGTTAACGATGCACGTTAAATGAATGAAAGTTAACGAACGAATGATGAAGATAATAATGATATTATTTATGTGTACGTATGTTGCGTGATCACATGTATGTAAAGAACGGTTTTAACGAAAGGAAAGTATGCTTTATTATAAAACTAGAACTCACTCAGCAACGCTGACTTTTTATGTGTTTCCAGTTGGCAGGTAGTGTTGCTGAGGATGGCACGGGGCGGCTACTCAGCTCTTTTGGGATGACATTCTTTTGTTTAACACTTTTGTATTGTAATGTAAACAAACGATGTTTTATAATGAATGTTGTATTACTTTGCAAAAGCATTTATAGTAAAAATGAAAAGTTGTTTCATAGTTTCCGCTGCATGATTTTAATAAAAATTATATAAAGATATGTTTTAAGTGTGATGGTGACCAGTTGTGAGGTGCCCGGGAACGGGGCCTTACATTGAAGAATGTCAAAGTGATTCCAGGTTTGAAGAAGAAATTAATTTCTGTTAGTAAATTGGATGAACAAGGACTGAAAGTCAAGTTTGATGGTGGTAAATGGAAGGTAACCAATGGGAACCAGGTGATTGCTCGTGGTGATAAGCATGGGCCATTGTACATGGTAGAGGTACTTGCTAAGGGACTAATCAACCCGGTTAAGCAAGTCAAAGTCGGATTCACTAAATCTGCTGCTAAGAGAGTTCATTTTGCAAACATGAAGTCTAGAGCAAAGATTATAGCTGAATGGGGTCATAAGTCTAAACCAGTCAGAGGATTTTGAGACAGTGGGAGCATGGGGCATGTTCCGGGTACAGTCAAGAAGAATTGTTGGGTTTTGAAGACTACGACTGAAAAAATCTATCCTGGTGATTGTTTGCTGATTTTATGACAGTGGGAGCATGGGGCATGTTCTCGGCGTATCTCTGAATCTGGTGGATCGTGTAAACAGGTTGAGACAGAGGATGAGTCGCTAGTGGAATTTACCACGACTGGGTTGGAGCTTGGGGGAGCTTCAACGGGCCCTTTCAAGTAATTGATGAGAAGTGGCCTCTGCTACTAGGGGGTTTGGATTGAAATCTTAGCTTGTTCTTTGGAATTGAAGGCTTGGAGGATTTCTGTTACTTGAAGATTAATGATGACATGGTTGCTTTGTACTTAGATGGCTAGCTGGAGTATGCGCAAGGCCTTCAAGTGGGAGATTGTTAAGGTGTGAAGGCCTTTGGGCTTTCGTATGGAGTTATGGGCCTGGCCCATTGAAGCTTCTTAAAACCCTAATTATTCTTATATATAGAGCATGTCATTGTATTGTAATATTGTCCCTTAAGCTTAATAAAATGCCTAGTTGCAGAGAGTGGACGTAGGCCTTCTTGACCTAACCACTATAAATTCTCGTGTTCTTATTGTTTTCGTGTGCGTGCGTAAAATATTATGTTTATTTCAGCTGCATAAAGATACCTAACAACGTCAATGATATTTGTAACAGGTCAATGATTATTTGTAACAGGTCAATGATTATTTGTAACATGTCAATGATGGGTTGTTGTTAGTCTGATACTCATCTTTGGGTTAATGATGGCGAGCAAAAGGCTATATGAGACATAGTAAAAACTGTTTTTTGATGTAGCTTCAGGTTGTGATCTAATTCTGATTTGTCAATGATGACGAATGGAAGTTCATTTGAGACATGGGTTGCGGTTGTGCAACTTATAGCTACTCATTACTGTTTCTTATGGTCTATTATTAGCATATAGTATAGTTTTGGTGCTTTGAAGCTGATTAATTTATACCCTGATTTACATTAGGGAGACACCCCTTCTTCATTGTTTGTAATTCATATTGAGTTGCCTATAATCTTCGACTATGATGACGCCATACATGTCGCAGCTTTAGATGCGTATTACATATGTTAAGGTCGTGATGAGACCAAAAAAGATGTTTGTCGTTTGGCCGAGGCACCATTTTTTATTTGCACCCACAAGCGGTCACCTATTCTAAGCCTTGGAATTATAACATAGGCTATAATGATTTGTTTGTGTTAGTTGTAGTAAACAAGACAGTTGTATACGTAATTGTTGTTACACTATCTATCAAATGGAAGTGTTTGCATCAATTATTATATCTTGTATATCTAGCGCTAATCATTGAAGACAAAGGCAACGCGTTAAATAGAATACAACTAGTTTATTTTGAAGAGAAGGGTATTTGATAATCTAAAAAACACAATAATGATGAAATATTTTCTATCATTTTGTTAATACTTAATAATATTTTGTTGAATATCTGAGAAATAAACCACGAATCTTTGAATGAAATAAGATTGTAACTTGGATTTCCTTAGAGCCGTGATAGAAATCACTCTCAGATAAAATCGATTTGAGGCACTTCAAATGTTTTATCGGATAGATCTAAGAATTTCTTCAAGAAAGAATTTGATTTTTGTAAGAGTTTTCTGTGTGCCCTAGCCCCTGTTCTTGAACGAGTATATATACAGAATTTTAAAACTGAATGTAAACTTCTGTTCGGATGTGAGGCACTTGACATTGGTATTGGGCTCAAGCCCATTATAATAATTCATCACCAACACACCCAAACTTAATTATAATACATAAAGGTATTATACAAACTTGATTATAATACATAAAAGTATTATACTTATCAAGTTTAAAAAACGTTTATTATCAGTAGCTTAAACGAGTTGATCTACATCTCCTAACTCGTTAATAACTAATGATAACTACTCGATCAAAGTTAATCCAATATCACAAAATCTATATTGATAATTAATAAAATTACCAACATTCCTCCCCCATTTTAGTAATATCAATGATTAACTCAATTTTACTCTACACAAAACAAACTTATGCATAAATGAAAATGCCCTATGGATTGAATTTCCATATTAGTACATTACACGTTTCAAATATTCGAATACCAAAGGTGTCACAAGGATTGAACCATCATTATTCTGTTGAATACCTGAAGGTAATATACACACAAGTTTACAAACTCATTGTTCTTTCCTGACACTATATTTTACTAGCTTGTGTCCTAATCCTTCAATGAGTATATCAAAGCCAAGTCCACAGCTTCTTGAAGCAGCTAAACCTCATACTCATATAGGTAGTTCTTTAGTATCTTGCACCTGCAAATGCAATTTTCAAAGAACTATTAAGAAGCAAAACTTCAACATACTTTTAACTTGCAGTCTGAACACATACCTTGGATGATTTATGATGTGTTCCATTGCCTTAATAACAAGCATTCCACATTAAATTCAACATCTAACATTGTATTAGATGGGAATTGGGTGTCTTGTCATTAGCCAATTTTATTTATATGGACTTTAAACCCATCCCTACGGCTGATCTTTTCACGAGATCTCTAGTTAACCCTTTGGTTAAATGGTCAGCCATATTAAGTTCTGTTTTAACAAACTGTATAGATATCACACCATTCATGATTAACTCCCTAATCATGCTATGTCTAACGCCCAAGTGTCTTTACTTCCCATTGTACACATGACTATAGGCTTTAGCTAGTGTAGCTGCACTGTCACATCTGATAGATATAGGTGATATCGGTTTAGCCCACAATGGAATCTCATAAATCAGATTCTTTAGCCATTCAGCTTCCTTACCAGCAGCTTCTAAGGCTACAAATTCAGATTCCATAGTTGAATTTGTGATGCAAGTCTGCTTCTTTGAAGCCCAGCTTATTGCTCCTCCACCTAGAAGGAACACCCAACCACTTGTAGAAGAATGATCTTCTACATTAGTTATCCAGCTTACATCAGAGTAACCTTCTATGATTGAGGGAAAACCTGAATAGGTTAGCCCATAATTCATAGTTCCCTTCAGATATTGTAATAACCTGTTCACTGCTTGCCAGTGTTGGGTACTTGGATTACTAGTAAATCTACTCAGTTTTCCAACTGCATATGCTATGTCTGGTCTTGTACTAATCATAGCATACATCAAACATCCAATAGCTTTAGCATATTGAAGTTGAGAAACAGGACTACCTTTATTAGGCAATAACTTAATGTTTGAGTCAATGGGGGTATTCACTGGAGAACAATTCCAGTGATTGAACTTTCTTAACACCTTCTCAATATAATGTGATTGAATTAAAGAGATACTGGTGTTATATCTTTTTATCCTTATTCCCAGAATAACATCTGCCTCCCCCAAATCTTTCATGTCAAATTTAGATGACAACAAACTCTTTGTGTTATCAACCAGTATTGATCAGTACCAAATATAAGCATGTCATCCACATATAAACATATGATGACTCCTTTTCCTGAGGAATCAAATCTGCTATAAACACACTTGTCAGCCTGATTCAAATGGAACCCATTGGACAGTATCACCTCATCAAATTTCTGATGCCACTGTTTAGGTGCTTGTTTGAGACCATACAGTGACTTGACGAGCTTACACACCTTATGCTCATTTCCAGGTAATATGAAACCTTCTGGTTGCTTCATGTACACTTCTTCTTCCAGCTCACCATTCGTGAAGGCTGTCTTCACATCCATTTGATGAATTATCAAATTATGAATAGAAGCAAGTGCAATCAATAACCTTATAGTAGATATTCTAGCAACAGGTGCATATGTGTCAAAGAAGTCGATGCCTTCTTTTTGTCTAAAGCCTTGGACAACAAGCCTAGCCTTAAACTTATCAATACTGCCGTCCACTTTCATTTTCCTCTTAAATATCCATTTACAACCCAATGGTTTACATCCAGGAGGTAAGTCAGTCAACTTCCAAGTATTGTTGTGCATAATGGAATCCATTTCATCTTGTATAGCCTCCTTCCAAAATGCCACATCTCTAGAAGCCATAGCTTCCTTATAGCTACCTGGATCTTCCTCACTATTGTAACAATATTGAAATTTAGGCTTAGTGTCACTTGGTGAACCCTCAACAAGGTAAATATGAAAGTCAGGACCAAAGGATTTTGTCCTTTTTGTTCTAACACTCTTCCTTGGCTCTGATGTAAGAGATGTGTTGATCCTACGAGAAGAATATACATTAATATCCCTGGGTCTAGGCATTGATGTAAATCTCTCTTCATCAAAATTTGCATCTCTTGATTCTATAACTGTATTTACTGACACCGAGTCATTTGGTTCTAATACATAGAATCTATATGCCTTTGAGTTTTCAGCATATCCAATAAATATGCAATCAATTCCACGTTCACCCAGATTGTTTCTTTTGGGCTCTGTAAGCCGTACTACGGCCCTACAACCCCAGACTTTCAAGTAGTATAAGTTAGGAGGCTTTCCTTTCCACATCTCATAAGGAGTCACTTTGCTTCTTTTGTTGGGAGTTCTATTCAGAATATAGCAAGCGGTTAGCATTGCTTCTCCCCAAAACCCGTCACTCAATCCAGAGTAAGACAATAGTGAATTAACCATTTCTTTTAGGGTTCTATTTTTCCTTTCAGCCACACCATTTTGTTGTGGTGTATATGGTGCTGTGGTTTGGTGAATTATACCAGTGGATTGGAAAAATTCTAGATCATAATATTCACCTCCCCGGTCAGTTCTAAGAGTTTTTATTAAAATACCATGAAACAATTCAACTTCTTGTTTAAATACTTTAAATTTCTCTAATGCTTCATTTTTTGTGTGAACTAGATATACGTAACAATATCTAGTTGCATCGTCAATAAATGTCACGACATATTTTTTATTTCCTAAAGACGGTGTACTATGAAAATCACACAAATCCGAGTGAATAAGCTCGAGTTCGATAGATAACCTTTTAACGTCTTTAAACGGTTTTCTAGTAATTTTAGTCAAATTACACGTGTGACATTTATTTTTATGCACATCAAAAGCCGGAATAAGATTCATTTTAGACATTTCTATTATCCTAAAATAATTAACATGGCCTAACCGAGCATGCCACAATTTAGAAGTTTTGTCAATCGGGTCACTAGATGTGGATGTCATACAAACAGATTCATATGTAAAAGGAACATGAATGTTTAACTTGAACATTCCATTACATAAGTATCCAAAGCCAACAAACATTCCATGTTTAGATAATACATATTTATCGGATTCTATAACTTGTTTGAACCCATAATTATTCAATACAATCCCAGATATAAGATTCTTTCGAATCCCGGGTACATACAACACGTTATCTAACACAAGTTTATTCCCAGAAGTAAATACAATATTAACAACTCCTACGCCCTTGATCGGTTCGGTAGCTACATTTCCCATTTGCAATACGGAACCATCTTCAATTGACTTAAGACTCTTGAACCATCTTAAGTCTTTGCAAACGTGAATAGTAGCTCCAGAATCCACCCACCATGATACCGAATCATCCTAAACATACAGTGATTCAGAGAGAAAAGAGACATAATTCAAACTTGAATTACAGTGATCTCCAATAGGATGACTTGTGGTTTGACTGCCATCATTGGGTCGAGTTGCTTTAAAAACAATGCCAAAGGCTGTTTAGATAGTGGGCCGTAGTCCAAGGACTGCTTTTTATTTTTTAAATAATGACTCATTTCACTTGTAACTTTACAACTCAAATTATTAATTTCCTTTGAATCAATATGACAATTGATGTGAGGGTCCATATTAATAATTTTCACAAGTTGTCCATTTAATTCCCTTTCATGTTGTAAATGAGTTTTATGGACAGTATGTTCCATGGGTTCAACTACACAAGTCATTTTATTTGGCAAATGTAAAACAGAATCAAATAACATACCATTTTGTGCCGGCGGGTCCTTGCACCCACTTGGGCCAGCGCCATCGGCTGCCTTGTTCCCCGGAACTGATTTCACTCGACAGTCTCGTTTGAGATGACCCGGTTTCCCGCAGTTCCAACAAGTGGATTTCAGCCTTTTATTTGAACTTTGGAATATTCCAACAAACTTGCGCTTTCCTTTATCAAACTAATTAAACTTCTTTTGCTTTTGGTTAGTGTGTTCAATCATATTCACCGTTGATTGATTTGCATCAATTTTCCCTTTCCTTTTATTAGTTTCTTGAGATCGAAGGGATTCCTCAATCCTCAAATGACTACCCAATTGAACAAGATTCAAATCATCTTTTCGGTGTTTAAGCGGGTGTTTAAAATCTTTCCACAGTGGTGGAAGTTTGTCAATAATACTCGACACCGAAATAGATTCATCCATATGCATCTCGTGTTGTGCAAATTGACCGAGTGTGTGAAGCAATTCGTTGAATTGTTCCATGATCGGTCGACTTTCTACCATTTTATATGAATTGAAATTTGTTACCAGGAACTTTTTGGATGATGAGTCTTCTGCCATGTATTTCGCTTCCAATGCATC
Source organism: Flaveria linearis (assembly GCA_024085815.1). Lineage (NCBI taxonomy): Eukaryota > Viridiplantae > Streptophyta > Magnoliopsida > Asterales > Asteraceae > Flaveria > Flaveria linearis. The sequence continues at coordinate 35,420 of JABSNV010000307.1, forward strand.
CCACAATTACCGGGCCGATTCCACGTTCTGGTACACATCGAACAAGGCGTCAGACATGCCGTTGAGAATATGTCCTCGGCATATGTAGTCGTCATTTTCCCATTTCAGACGGCGACGTTGTTGATCAAGAGTCTCGTCTTCGGTTACTTCAGGCATGGGCGTCGACAAAACATAGACAACCTGCAAGGTTGTAAGAAGAAAATGCATCTTTTTCTTCCATCTGCGGAAGTCTTGGCCCTCAAATTTATCAAGTTTTGCAAACTTACTTGACATCTCTTTAACAGATTCTCCGGTAGCCATACGAACGAATTGATCAAAGGAATCGATTTTATCTTTGTTGAATATCTAAGAAATAAACCACGAATCTTTGAATGAAATAAGATTGTAACTTGGATTTCCTTAGAGCCGTGATAGAAATCACTCTCAGATAAAATCGATTTGAGGCACTTCAAATGTTTTATCGGATAGATCTAAGAATTTCTTCAAGAAAGAATTTGATTTTTGTGAGAGTTTTCTGTGTGCCCTAGCCCCTGTTCTTGAACGAGTATATATACAGAATGTTAAAACTGAATGTAAACTTCTGTTCGGATGTGAGGCACTTGACATTGGTATTGGGCTCAAACCCATTATAATAATTCATCACCAACACACCCAAACTTAATTATAATACATAAAGGTATTATACAAACTTGATTATAATACATAAAAGTATTATACTTATCAAGTTTAAAAAACGTTTATTATCAGTAGCTTAAACGAGTTGATCTACATCTCCTAACTCGTTAATAACTAATGATAACTACTCGATCAAAGTTAATCCAATATCACAAAATCTATATTGATAATTAATAAAATTACCAACATATTTATCATTGTGTCGCTTTTGTAAGTGCATGGACGGGGAAATTTGAATACCGCAATAGTCGTCGTGCTATTTTTTAACTACTTGATCATTGCTTATAAGTTTTAGTTATCTTTTTTGTGATCTAAGAGTATTATGTCAGATATTTCATAATTTGTCTGGTCGTAAATATATTATGTTTTGATTGTTGTGATGTTGATGAAACCAAAACATTTGAGAAAAATCTTCTCCGAATGAATGGCTTTGGTCTTCAAACTTTATATTTTGAAATAAAAAGAGTAAAACAATCGTTGTTTGAGACACTATTAGCTAGTGTTCATTAGCAGCAATAACCTGTTCGATTAGATAATAGTCTACTGTTGACACTCAAGTCTTCATCAATAACTAACTTGTTGACGAAGGGATTTCTTTCAAAGGGCCAACATACTCTTTCACAAAGATTTATGACATTTTACCTTAACTGTTGTAATGACTTGGGAAGTTTTTCATGTTTTTATGACGTTTTCACATATAAATATATACTCGTTCTTATCAAACTTTCTAGATTATCAGAGTAAGAATTGATACTCGTAAAAATTGATACTCGTAAAATAGTCTAATTTGAAAGTAAAATCAATATAATTCAAAAAGCTAACTTGGAAATTTTATGAAATACGAAACCTACATATCAATTGTTTAAAAGCTACCCTGACAATTTGGGAATTATAAAACCTACATATCAATCGTTTAATTTAGTCATTTTTGAATAATCAGACAAATAGAAGTACTTATGTAATTCTTGTCCACCTCTAATTGCAATATTGCTTAATATTAAATGTTATCAGGAATGTTATAAGTCAAACCCCTTATTTGTGTTATTGAAAAAGCAACTTTATGCACACTCGACCATATAAATAAACCAGAATGCGACAAATGTACTTATAGATTAGAAAATTCATGAGTTCCTGACACACTTTCCACTTGTATTTGAGAGCTTTTACAAATAGCATTTGATGTCCAAAATGTGTCAAAAAATCTCACCTCAACATGTTCTCAAAATCGTAGGGATCTTGATAACAAAAAGTTAACCACCAACGCGATAAGATCTTCCTCTAAACGCCCCACTCATGTTGTTACTTTCTCGCATTGGCGTATTCGTCGGAGCTCCAATTCTATACTTTGCAACTATTTTATGTCTAGGCAAAATTTCAAGTTAAGAAATTTCATAGAAAATAACATGACGTGTTTAAAAGTACAGGTAGCAATTTTGACCTAGTACGTATGAAGTAGTCAATTTAGGTATGTGTTAAGAGTCTTAGCAGGTGAAAAGTATTATATCGAAAAATAGTTTTAAAGGAAACAGGTTAAAAGCCGACAAAACCATCTTTTCAATGTACAAAATCTCCAAAATTATTCAAAATATATATATCTAGTAAAATAGTATTATTTTCAAATCATATTATGGGAAAAGCCCATCATATATTTGAGAAAAAAAAATCTTCAGGTTTGGGCAACCCCTACAAAAAAGTTATATCCATTTTGACCCGTTTCCCAACCCGCCCATTTTGCTAGCTCAAGAAAGAAGTGTAATTGACATCAGTATTGAAAATTAGATGGCAAGCTAGAGTGGTTATGCAGAAAAAGTAAAAAAGGATACACCCACTTCGGTGTTTGCAGTATAAACTTCCCCCCGGATAGAGGATGCAAAACTGTCAAGAAGTAGTATAAGTGGCCAGCTATGATGCCACATAGATCAGGGCCGAGTGGTGAACCGAATATCACATCCATAGCAAGCATGGCCCATGGCAAATAGAATGCCTGCAAATAGTGTGGAGAGTTAAGTGGGTCCATACAAGATACACCATGTAGGTTCATAGTAGAGGTGCCGGTTTCTAGCCATTTATCTAAATATGGGCTGGCCATATTTTATCATCACCGATATAAATGGTAAAATATAAAAACTAAGCTAATTTAAAAGGGGTCAAATGGGTCGAAAATTATTGAAAATTGATGCAACCATAGAAGGAGCTAGCATGTGATGCAACCATGGAAGAAAGAAGTTGCATCCCCACCCCCACCCCCCACCCCAACATACCACACCACCACCGCTCCCCTTTCCCAATAAAATTTATAAATGAAAAAAAAATACAGTGATTTTATTTATTTTTTTCCTTCAAAATTTCCGCATCTCCTTCATAGATTTACTGGGTAATTGAAGTTCGCTATTATCCCTACCTGGTAATTAAATAAATTTTACTGGCCCATGTCTGGTTATAACTTTACACTGGTTATAACTTTACACTGGCCCATCACTGGTGATTCTACTTGCTCCTCTGATATATGTTTTTTCTTTCTCTAATTTTTTAGTTGTTATATTTTTGTATGCTGTATGCTATATGTTGTATGATTTATTTTATGATGTCTTGCTATCGTTGGCTTTTGCTATCGAGTCGGGTCTCTTTGGAAGCGGTCTCTCTACCTAACAAGATAGAGGAAAGACTCGCCTACACCTACCCTTCCCAGACCCTGCTCTTGAGTGGGATATACTGGGTTTGTTTGTTTGTTTGTTTGTTTACTGGTTTTGCCAAAGTAGACCTTAAGAAATTGTAATTACCAAAAAACAAGGTTATAATTACCAAACAGACCACCACCAAAAGCACATTGATATGCCTATAACCCTGATATTGCAGTTTTTTTTAATCATTTTTAAAGCACTAATTATTAAAATAAATCTCACAAATTGGACAAAGAAGTGTGTGTGGGTCAACCCACAAACCCGACTTAACTTGATACATACTTAAAGCTACAATTCAAACCCGAACCCACTTTGATCCATATCCAACCCGCCCATTTCACAACATCCTAATTTATATATGTTGTTCTACAAAATTAATAAGAGAGAAAAAGAAAGTGACAGGTGGGTGGGAGAATACCTTTAGCTGCACAAGCCCATAAATGTTGATGTTGGCATTTGGAAATTCCCTGCTCCACACGTATAGGAGCATAAAAACTAGCGATACCCCAAAAAGTACGACTCAAAGAATGGTAAGGCAGATAATACCTAAACAAATAGGTAATACTATGGTTAAAAGTGACCAAACCTTTCAAACTGATGCAGACATATATTATAGATTAATAATAGTATACACTAGAGGTAGCAAAATGGACAGATCACATTTATTGGGCAACAGGATAAAACAAGTTCAGGTCAAGAGAGTAGTGTAGCATGCGTTGACACCAAATTTTTGTTGTTCAAAAACTTAAAAAGTTTTTATGAATTACTAGTGTCAAATTGATTACAAAAAAAAAATATTATCACCAAAACACCCTATATACTCCCACAAAAGTGTGATTAAGTCCCTCAATCTTTTTCTATATATACTCCCACAAAAGTGTGATTAAGTCCCTCGATCTTTTTCTATAATTGACTAAGTCCACAAAGTTTGTTTTCTGGGTCAAATATATATAAAAGGGAGGATTTTCAGGGACTTAAATGACAAAATAAAACAAAAGTTTTAGTACTAAACCACTTAAATTTTATATATGTAGACCCAACAAACTCACTACAAGACTTAAATCAACCAAACAAAAAGTTGGAGAGATTAAGCACACTTTTTTATGGAAGTATAACCTAGTTTTTCAAATAAACTGATTTAGGAGGTTTCATATAGCATTAAAAATACTCTATGGTGACTTTCAACCTCCACCCGACCAGTTTCCTTTTAAGCTATTTTAATTATTATACCAGTTAGGACCATAACCTTATTACCCGAATATACTCTCTCATAAGTAAATGAGCCGAATTAACACCTCTAGTATATACTCAACTCATACATCAACATATGCCGTCTCATACTAATGCAGCTGCCTAAATACATAGAGATAAAGTACCAAATTGGCAAAATGAATGATGAAAAAAGAAAGGTTTCCTCTTTAGAATACATCATCCAACTTTACCACTAGAATCAAGATTTTGGTTGCGGCTCTATGGTAATTAGAAAAATATATTTTTTAATTTTTTAGGGAGAGGATGAAACTCGAATAAAAAGCTAAAAGATATATTTCCAAGTTTTTAATGGTGTAACAAGACGTGCACCAACAAATCTCAAAGATAGGTTAGATAGCCATATAAAAATGTGGCATCATGATGACATCTTTCACATACCAAAAGCGTTAAAGCTCCGAATATCATCATCCATAAGAAGTCTGCTGTACGCCTATTAAAAGGTCCACTCTCCAATTGAACACCATATCTTGCTCTAAACAATAATAAATAAAAAGGAAATTAAAAAAAGACAATAAACACTACTCTAAACAATAATAAATAAAAAGGTAATTAAAAAAAAGACAATAAACACTGCCAAATTGTCAAAACCATGAATACTTTTGTCATGACTGAAGCACTAAATCACTCACATCATTAATAAGCGGATCCCAAAATTGATAGAGAAAGGGCCGAGAAAGAGGAAGTTTGTAAGAAGTCTCCACACCTGAAATATAAATAATTATGGTGACGTATTAAAAACACATTACAATTGTTATGGGATGCCTCAAAAAAGAAAATCTTGCGAGTCTTGTGGGGGGAGAATGGTTGTTGATATTATTGCTTTATGGCTTTATGCGGAAAGAAAATCTAGTGATTCTTAAGGGAGAGAATTAGACTAATATAGAGGTGGTAATGTGGTATAATGGGTGGGATGGGTAATGGGTCAAAACAGATCAGGGATAGGGATTGGGTTAACCGACAAATGTTTTTTGTCCGTTTCTTATTTTTCTAAAAGATAATTAATGTACTACTTACAATGGCGAAAACCAAATGACAGTAAAAATTAACTGAATAAACGATTTAAGAGGTTATGTGCGTTCCAAAGAGATTGCGTGACTTTTCAACCCATACGAATCATTTGACCCATTCTCCTTTTAGATATATATTTTTTTGGCCTTTATGAGTTATGACCCATTTGAGATAAAACACAACCAAAATCAACCCGTTCATAAGTAATGGGTCGAAAATGTCACCTCTACTTAAATTTGGCTAATAAGAGAGCTCATACCTGAAACTGATAAAAGACCTCCTTATGGATTAATGCAATATAATATATTGGCAGTAGCTGCAGTGAAACTGCTGTTGTGGTCAGCAGACACAAGGTCCCATAAGCCTTGCTTATAGGTGGGAGTGAATTGTACCATCTGAAAAAGAAAAGGCCCAGCCAAATATATTAAAGGCCCCCAAAAAAATATGAGCACACAAGATTCACTTTTAAGGGCAAAAAAATAATAATGCATATGATCAAAAGCAGAAATAAAATCAAACTTCCAACCAGAAAAAGTTCACCATCCATTTTTAAATGTACAAGTAGCTGTGTTCAAGCTCAAAAAATAATTCATTTTATCATGCATTCATGTGAGCAAAAAAAGTTATCTATAACCGTCGTTAGATTTTACAATTTTCTCTCTATATTAGAATTGCTCTTAGCAACTTTGGAGTTAAATGTGGTATATTTAATGCTCAAGAGGTCATCTATTCCTTTTCAGGCAGAGGTTTAATGTCGCAACAAGACACTACTATATTTGCATTTCATATCCACCATGCTTGTTATATTACATCCTTTTCATATCATGCATTTTGTATTCTTTCATGGTGATTACAAAGTGACAACCCTCTATTTTATGCTTCTAAATTTCAAATCAATCAAGAAACATGCACTTGCAACCATTTAATGTCAACTTTAGTAAAAAATTCTTCATACAATAATTAATGAACATAGCTTTGGTTAAGAAAGCTTAAAGTTTCTCTTTTTGTGTTTTTAGTGCCATCTTGCTGCGAGTTCTTATTTTGCTTTAAACCCACCAAATTATAATTTTGTTCTGTGACTTATTATAAGAATATGTTTGTGTGTCCACATATTTTACGTGAATATCAACAATCTTTCCCCTCAATAACTTGTGGCCCTAGACTTTTGATACTTGACCTTGGAGCATTATTCAACCCAACATGCCTCACTATAATCATTTCCACATTCATCAGATGACTCTAAACCTCAACTTTTTTCTGACTTCTACAAGTACTTTATAATGTATATTATTCTGCAATTATACTAAAAGATTGTTATCTGCCATGTTATCATCTCTTAGACATCATGGATACTACGGATCTGTTTTGTTCTTTTAAAAGATTAAGCTTTTGTTCTTAAAGATACAAGCTCTTATTTACATAAGCTTTCGCTCTGATTTCAGAATAATAAGCTAAGCTCTAAAAAAATATAAGTTACTCAAATTAGTGTTCATATATAAGCTATAAGAGCAAGATCACTCCAATACCCTTTCACAATAAACACGTACCAAGATACATCACATAATATAGCATGTTGTCCTGAAGAAGGATTGGAGTTATTAATTATGAATATGTTAATGTGTCCTTTATGTCTTTTTACACTTTTCATCCACAAATACATTTTCCAAACACTCAACTAACAGCCACAACTATAAGCTCCAGCTCATTTTGCCAAACACACTCAATATACATACTATCATACACCCACGTATATTTAATCAAAACCTGGATTATAACCTGCAACAGTCTTACAGTCATTTTTGCAATTATTTTCACCGTAAATATCAGTAATATAGCAATCTAATGCCTATTAATGTAAATCTGATATTTGATATCCCCATGGAAATGTAGGTTCATCAGGAATTATAAGAATCAGATGCTAATATGCTATGTGTGGAACGTGTATTAATGATAGAATGTAATCCAGGGGTATGCCCCTTATAATCTCCAAGCCAGAGTTCATCAAAGATTTCAACCACAAAACTTAATACACCAAGATTCTAATTTGTAATACTTCACAATCTTGTGTAATAAATCATAAAAGGGACGCCACGAACATGCAGAGTGAGCATTTCGTGCATCTGCATAGCATCATATTATATACCTAATTAATAAATTTAATTTCTAATTCTCCCCAAACTTGAAGAAATTACAAATATAAGGAAGAGAAAAATAAAAACAATCCCGCAAGGATTTCAAGTCCTAAACAAATTTCAGTTAGTGATGTAACTTGTAACCTAAATAAGATCAACAAATCCACAAATGCAAAGCAGATGATCTTGAAATTCAAACAATATCGGTAGCTAACCCTAGAAAACAATGAAGATTACGCCCTCAACACTTGATTCTAAACACTACCATAGTCTAATTAGCATTACGTCCCTTCAAAACCCAATAACATTATAATATTGGTAGCTAACCCTAGAAAACAATGAAGATTACGCCCTCAACACTTGATTCTAAACACTACCATAGTCTAATTAGCATTACTTCCCTTCAAAACCCAATAACATTATAACAGCAATAACTAACAGTTAATTCCACACAGAAATGCTTCGAAATCTAAAATCAAACCAAATTCGCACATTCTAATCATGTATACGGCTTGAACAACACTCAAATTAACAATACGATTCGTTCTTGACGCTAGATCCTTAAACTATGAAGTAAAACTGTAAATCAATGAACATGAAACGATCGAATAGGTGTAATTGATAATTGCATTAAACATAAACATGTAAGGGTTAGAAAAAAATACTCTGCGGGAGATGACATTCGAACAGGATGACTAATTCCTTAATCTTGAAGAGAAAGAAACGACTGATGGCATCAGTAGAACAACTTCCTTATGCCTTTTCTATGAATTTTTGATCCCGTTGGGCCGGAAGCTTCGTGACCGACCCGACCCGTTTTTAACTTGGGTAAATTATTCTAGATTTCTAGGTTTGGGCTCCTTTTAGAAAAAAAAGAGCTAATTACACATCTTGATCGCGTACTTAGGTCTCGAGGTGTGAACGAGCTGAGCTGAGCCGAGCTTGAGCCTGAGCCCCAAGCCGGTCCTGACCCTAGGGGTGTTTGATATTCGAATTGGATTCGAAAAACTAGAAATTCGATTCGAGTCGAAAATCACCGATTCGAAAATTCGATTTGATTCGAAGTCGAATTACCGAATTCGAATCGAATTGCGGATTTATGATTTTTTATTCGATTCGATTCAAAATTCGAATTAGAAATATACACACATAAACTTATTTATTTTATATATTAATTTAAAAATATGCAAATGAGAAAATAAGAATTAAAAGTTCGAAACATATGTAATTTAAAATTTTTAAATCTTAATTGGTACCTTTTGACTTATTTAGAACTTAAATTATTTTGTATGTTATGCTTAGTTATTTACTTTGATCATTTTATATTGTATCTTGCGAATAAATTTTAAAAATATTGTTTGATTAATTATTTTATTAATAAATACGAATCGAATACATTCAAATTCGATTCCAATTCGAAATCATTTTGAATACGAATCAAAATCAAATCATGTCTGAAAGTTTCAAATTCGATTCAATTCGAATTTGACTTGTCTTTTTGAATTTGAATCTTGTTTGAAAAATTCAAAATTCGACTTTTTCGATTCGGTTAACTTGAATTCTATTCGACTCAATTTGATGAGCACCCCTACCTAACCCTAGTCTAGCTCGATTCGTTAGAATATCCTGAAGCTCAAGCTCAATTTGAGCCTATGGTTTTAGGGATCGAGCTCGGCTCGTGAAGTGACAATAAAGCTCGACAAGGCTAAAAAGTCGCTTATGATCAAGCACAACCTCGGCTCAAGCTCGTTTATTAGAACCCTTAAAACCTAAAGGCACCTTGCCTTAAATTAGTCAACTGATATAGCATTAAAACCTAATGTATGGAAGAACAAACTGATGGAATGGTGAGAAGGACGAAGCCCAATGGTTGATGGTGGCTGTGGTGTTGTATTGTTACAATTAAGATGGGGCAAAATGACTTTTGATTTTGAAAATTAAAAGGTTGAACTCAATTGTAAAGAGGGGATCATTAAAAGTATGTAATGAGCTAAAACCTTACTAGGCTTGTTAATGCTCGTGAGCCTAAACGACCTTTGGATGTTGGACTCTAGCTCGGGCTCGATAAGTAATCAAGCATGTTTCAGGCTCAAGATCGGGCTTGGGCTCGTTTAGGTTCGGCTCGTTCGTGATATTTCCCAAGTCGATCTTTAGTAGCTCTCAAGCTGGCTTGACTCATTTACACCCCTACTTAAGTCATATTACACCTTTTTATTTTGCTTAAACATATAGTAGAAGTACTAAAAAAACAAACAGAAAACTCATTGTCTTCATCTTCATATCTTCATCTTCATATCTTTATCTTCATCCTTCTACTTTAATAAAAAAGTATATTAAGTGGACACTTGTCATAATCTTAGATTATTAAAAATTTTATTTTCCCGCCTAAATTAATTTCACCTATTTTTTGACAATTATTAATTAAGGTATTAAATCATTCATACTTTATGACTACCTTAATTAAGGTATTAAATCATTCATACTTTATGACTACCTTTTAATTTTTATTTATTCAAATAAAGAATTTAATGTTCCCTAATTCACTTTTTATTTGTAATGAAAATATACCATAATTACCTTTTATATATAACTAGCTTTAGTTATCCGTGTATTACACGGGAGGTGGAGAGTTAATTATTAAAATAATATAAAAACATAAATAAACTAATTGTATTACACGGGCTGAAAAAATAAATTAATTAGTTGTTGATTGTTATTATATATTTAGTAAACCCGTGTATTACACGAGTTAAAAAATAATATTAATTATGATAGGAAGTTTATGAAGCATAAAATGATATTTTAAAATAAGATATGATTAAAATTACATATGAGTTATAATTATAAGTAATAATTTTAATTTTATTTCCAAAAAAATTAATTATTTTTTTTCAAACAAACCGTTTTAAAAATATCATTTTTGAAAGTTTCTTATTGTAACTCCTAATTTTGATTATTTTAGTTTATAAAGAAGTTTACTTTTTAAAAACATCAACTTTAAGATATTTTATTTTTAAAATGTTTTACAAAAACTTTTATTTTATAAAAATTTGTTTTCTAGAAATAACATTACTAAAAATATATATTTTCTTATTTATTAAGAAATATTTTTAATCTTAAAAGGAAGTAAAATATTTCATCTTTAATTTAGGTAAACTATTTAAGAGGAGAGATAAGCGGGAAAAACAAACTTAAGGGGACTAAGAATGTGACAAGTGTCCCCCCAAGTTACTCTTTTAGTATTATATATAGATAAGTCATTTAAATAGTTATAATATATATAGATTATCCAACCCGTGTAATACACGGGTTTTTAATGCTAGTACTCTAATAAAAAGGTATCAGTGTCAACACAACAATCATCTCCAACAAATTTTCCACCATCTCTCTCATATTAAATAATTACCTTAATTATTAATAATAGTATTTAATACTTTTTTAAATTTAATAAATTAAGAAAAGATCTATTTATTAATGTTATTTCTAATTAAGAAAAAATTTAAAAACAAATTTTAAAAAAATAGATATAACTGTTTTATTACTTATAGTCATTTCTCATATATAATTTTAGTCATATCATATCTTAGAATATCATTTTATAATTAATAAAATTTATTGTATTAATATTTTATTTATTCAACACGTGTAACACACGGGTTTAATATAGCTAGTTTATCTATATAATAACTATTTGAGGCCATGCGTAAACCAAACAATACAAAGGGCTTCTCACCGTAGATCGAAAAAACCAACAGCCATGATATTCATATTTACTACTCATTCCCATCTTGTTTAAATATCTATAGAGCAATAATTAGACAATCTTAGCTATAGTATTGTACCAACCAATATATAAACATGGAGTACGAGTATCAATGTCATTGAAGGTTACAACCCCTTTCATGATACCAGAGAAAGAAATAGGTATAGAGAAAGAAGGGAAAGCAATAGAGGGAGTGAGTGTGTAAGTTAGATTTTGTAGTTAGATATTTAATGGTTTTTGTGAAGGTACCAGGGTTTGTATCTATGCTTCAAATCCATAACTATATGATTGTGAAAACTAGTAATGATCAAATAGTTAGCTCTATCTTTTTTAAAGTAGTTCATTAAGGTCGTTAGAATTGCCTAGCATGTGATCAATTAAGGCTATAATTTACTTACTTTGTCAAGTTGTTTGATGTAGCTATTCAAATGAATCTCACAAACACATTGTTAATTGGAACTTTATACTTCAATGTGAATTTTTGTTCAAACGTTGTTTTTCATGCTTCTTTGACGTAGCGGTAAATTTTACAGGGATTTGACAATGCAGTTTTGAAATACTCTTGATCCTGCAGAACCCGTGTGAGTATAAGATGATCATTTCATTTCTAAGACGAATTGTTTCACTTTTAGTATACATACTGTCTTTGGGATCATGACATTATAGATTTGGAATTGGATTTTGGAATTTAAATTGAAATTAAACACCATTAATATATCCATGATTTTGCCTAATTTTGTATTCCATGTCATAGAGCCATGGATCGGTTCTAAAACTATCACTAGGGATATAAGTTGGATTATTGATAATCCTTATGAACATCATATTTGTTACATTATTGAGTACATATTTCAGCTTTCAACTACGATTTCCCACTGCAAGTTCACCGGAAGATCAACTGCTATGCAATTTACCTTACAACCTCAACGACTGTCTTAAAATCGTCTGAAGCCTTCATGGGCACCAAAACACCTTACGCAACAACCGTCACTCGCCCATGTATCGTTACTGATAGCTTTGAGGTAATAATCGTTATTACTAATAATTTCACCCTTTGTTAGTCAAATCTGAGCAACATTTGTTTTTGTAAATTATGCTTGAATGTGGCTTATGATTCTACGTTATGTTTTCATCAATTAGATTTTGTTAAAATAAACTTGAGTGTTGAGCCAAATGCCCACTAACACCACAATATTGATTCGTAGTCCTTTTGTTAACTCAATCCACATTTTGTTATCTTTCTAATCGATTACTGAATTGGGTAATCTATTATTGGAACTTAGACTATTTAATATATATATATACAATAATGTTTTAGTGATTAACCTCCAAATAAAGATTTCGCCAAATCAACCAGTGCCTGTTAGTCATTTTCTTTTGGTTAGTTCTTTGATGTTGCAGATTTGTTTTATGTTTTCTCATAATATTTCTATACTAATTATAGTAACCTTTAAGTTTTTTAAATGAAGATATTTGCATTCAGTTCTAACCAAATTTATTGAAACAAGTAAGTGCATTATGTAATGACACAAGTACACAACAGTTGTTAACATCATTCAAATCTTCCTACTCTAATAAAAAGGTATATTCGGATGATACGTGTCAACACCACAATCATCATCATCAAAATTTTCCCGCCTCTCCCTCCTATTAAATGATTACCTTAATTACTAATAATATTATTTAACACTTTTTAATGATATTTCTAATTAAGAAAAAATTTAAGAACAAATTTTTAAAAATTGATATAACTCTTAAGATAGAGGAAAGACTTGCCACCATATACCCCTCCCAGACCCTGCTCTTCAGCGGGATACACTGGGTATGTTTGTTTGTTTGTTTGTTTTTTATATAACTCTTAAATTTGTTCTTAAATTTTTTTCTTTAATTAGAAATAGCATTAAAAAGTGTTAAATAATATTATTAGTAATTAAGGTAATCATTTAATAGGAGGGAGAGACGGGAAAATTTTGGTGATAATGATTGTGGTGTTGACACGTGTCATCCGAATATACCTTTTTATTAGAGTAGGAAGATATTATTATAATTAATAAATTTTATTATATTAATATCTTATTTATTATTCGACCCGTGTAACACACGGGTTTACTATAGCTAATCTGATATATATTTAAACATAGGAGTTTAGTTGTATATGTATTAGAAGTCTTTGGAATAGATGCCAATAAGCGCTGTTGATCTCATGACATATATTTTGTTACTTTCAATTTTATTATCATGTTATACTAACTTCTTCCTATGCTTTACAGCAAACCTAATGTCATCACACGCAACAAGTTGTTTGTAACTAGCATGATGATAATGCTTGTGATGGGTTTGTAACATGTTTATCAAAGATTGTTTAACCATTTAAACAAAAACGCAGCGGATATTTAGAGATATAAAACATGTTTTAGGTGCTGAAAATAAACCATGTTTGATTCAAGTAGACAAACCCAAGAACAAGGATCATATATGTGAAAACAAATGCTATCAAACAAAAAACAACCAGAAGGTGGTCATAGAATACTACCTTTCTAAGAACAAGAAATGTGAGATGGATAATAGATGAAAAAGATGATGTTCTTGAATGGAAGCCTCCAAAGAAGAAGACCTCAAGCTAGCTATACCCACAAGCCTTTCAAACACACTTAACTTGTTAGGAAGTTGAACACCAAAATTCTTCTTCTTCTCCTCTTTTGGATGAAAATTGCTAGAGGAAAGGAGTAAGAGAGAGTTGCACTTGGTGTGTGAGAGAGAAGGTGATTGAGTGTTGTGTGAATATTTTTTAATGTCTTGTAATAAATCAAGACAAAGGAATCCCAAGGTGAACCACCAAAGGGGTGGCCGAATTTTTCAAAATGGGTTTCCACCCATTTGAAATTTTTATCACACATTATTTAGTATGAGTTTATAAAATTAACCTCTTTTAATTTTATAACTCAACCACACTCTTATTTGTTATTATTTAACCTACTTAAATAATAATACAAATAATTTCTCATAAACAAATTATCCATATAATTTGTTCTATTTCAAATGCTATAATTTAGAAAACTCATTTTAAATTGGTATCAATATTTATTTGATTGATCATATCAATAAATAAATATTTATTGGTGTTTACTTAGCTTGTTATTGGGTATGACCTGACTTTAATCATAACGTACTAACCACATCAATCTTGTATGTGTTTTGGGCACATAAGACCCAATGATCTTCCACTTGTATAAGATTCATAGAAGATTGATGCAAGCAGTAAATACCGCCTAACAATGGTTTACTACCCTTAATACGTATGACTAAGTGTCATTCATAACATCATCCCCTTCAAGTACCTTACTCGAAAATGTTTTAGGTGAATCAATCATCTATCCTTTTGTCACAGATGTCATGTTAAATCCCAGAGACACAGAGTGATCATTCTCCATTGATTTAACTTTTGCAGACCTTAGACATCTTACTCTCAACGAATAAGAGGGACAAATCCCATCTTGACTACATACGTCTTTCACAATCACCTGTATTATACCTGAATTTAGCCTTATGTACTGCAATGTTTCAGAACAACGAAGAACTAAGTCAAAGTATAATACTTGGTGAATATCAGACCTAATATGTATCTCAGGTTAGAGGATACCAAATGATATTCGCCTTTACTCAAAATTACTTATGATCAATCAAGAGGATACCAAATGTTTCAGAACAACGAAGAACTAAGTCAAAGTATAATACTTGGTGAATATCAAGACCTAATATGTATCTCAGGTTAGAGGATACCAAATGATATTCGCCTTTACTCAAAATTACTTATGATCAATCAAGAAGATTCCATGTAGTAATATTTAAGATGCGGGTCAGTCCAATATTTATATCTCATAAATATCTATGAACCTTGGCAGCAACCCTTTGCTCTATATTCATCTGTATGAATATCCACCAATCCAAGTTCATAATAGTCTTGCCCTCATACTTGTTCCCACAAGTATGAATGACTACGGAGGTTTTGAGTAAATGATTTACTCATGGATTAAACATGCAAAATAGGAACATTAATTGAAACATTATAACCAAATAATTTATTCAAGTAATGAAAGGTTTCAATATCCAAATACAAAATTAAAGATCAAATCTAGTCACTAGATTATCGAAGTCCCATGGCATAAGTATGACCTTTAGGCTTTGCCTTTTCAAGGAGCTTCGTGAGTGGATCCGCAATGTTTTGATCTGTGTGAACTTTGCGAATACATATCTTTCCCTTTTCAACTTCATCCTTTATGTACTTGAATCTCCGCTCAATGTGCCTAGTCTTTTGATGTGCACGGGGTTTCTTGATTTGAGCAATCGCACCCTCTTTATCACAAATAATTTCTAGGGGATCCTGAATGAAAGGGACCACCCTAGATCGGCAATGAATTTCTTCAACCATGCAGCTTCTTGAGCTGCTAATGAAGCGGCTATGTATTCTAACTCTGTAGTTGATAATGCCACCATATCTTGTTTAGAGCTCTTTCAAGAGACTGCTCCCCCATTCAAGACAAAAATATATCCCGATTGTGATTGTGAATCATCCCGATCAGTTTGAAAACTTGCATACATGTAACATTTTACCACTAGTTCCTCCTCACCAGATCCATAGATTAGGAACTTATCTTTAGTCCTCCTTAGATACTTAAGTATGTTCTTAACAACCATCTAATGACTATTTTCAGGATTTTGTTGGTATCGGCTTGTCATGCTCAAAGTGCATGACACGTCCGGCCTAGTGCATATCATTGCATACATGATGGATCCTATAGTAGATGCATACGGGATTCCTTTCATTTTATCTTGCTCAATCTTTGAGCTTGGACATTGAGTCGTACTCAATATCGTTCCTCTTTGAATAGGTTCTGTACCTTTCTTAGAGTTTTCCATCTTAAACCTTTACAAGATCTTATCAATGCATGCACTTTGATTTAAACCTATCAACTGGCTTGATCTATCTCTATAGATCTTTATTCCCAAAATATAGGCGACTTCACCAAGATCCTTAATGGAAAAACAGCTTCCAAGCCAGGTTTTGACACCTTCCAAGGTTGGAACGTTATTTTCAAATAGTAGGATGCCATCGACATACAATACTAGGAAAGTGATGATGCTCCCACTAGCTTCTTATACACACATGCTTCATCAGTATTTTTGATGAACCCAAATTTGATTACCTCTTCATCAAAACGGTGATTCCAACTTCTTGATGCTTTCTTAAATCCGTAGATCGATTTCTTTAACTTGCATACTTTGTTAGGATGTTTTGGATCAACAAAACCTTCAGGCTGAACCATATAGACATCTTCCTCAAGATATCTATTTAGAAAAGCGGTTTTCACATCCATTTGCCAAATTTCATAATCATAATGACCAGCTATGACAAATAATATCCTAATAGACTTTAGCATTGCAACCGGAGAGAAGGTCTTATCATAATCAACCCCTTGAGTTTGAGTGAAACTTTTGCTACAAGTCTAGCTTTATATGTATCCAAGTTTCCATGCATATCGGTTTTCTTCTTGAAACTCACTTATTTCCAACTACCTTGGAGTTAAGAGGTGGTTCAACCAAGTCCCACACTTGGTTATCATACATGGATTGCATCTCTACATTTATGGCTTCAAGCCATTTGTCATAATCCAAATTGGACATTGTATCACAGTATGTGGTTGGTTCATCGAAATCTACCACATAGCATCCATCTATGAAAAATCCATATCTTTCAGGTGGATTACTAGTTCTACCAGATCTGCGAACGTTTTATGTGTATTGATCAACCATTTGATTATTCTCAACATCCTCATGTTGAGTGCTAGTGTCAACCAAACGTGTATCGGGTTGTTGTTCTTGTTCCTCTTCAAGATCCACTGTTCTACTGCTAGCTCCTTCCATAAGGAACTTAGCTTCTAAGAACTCAGCCTTCTTGGCAACAAACTCCTTTTGTTCTAATGGATCATAGAAACATTATCCCATAGAATCTCTAGGATATCCAATAAAGATACACTTAGTGGAACGACTTTCTAACTTGTTTGAGGTGAGAGTTTTAACATAAGCCTCACATCCCTGCACCTTTAAATATGATAGAGATGGAACCCTTCCATACCATATTTAAAAGGTGTCTTTTCCACTTTCGTGGTTGGGGCCATATTCAAAATACGAGCCGCAGAGAGCAAAGCGAAACCCTAAAATGATAGAGGCAATGAGCTTCTAGCCATCATAGATCGAACCATATCCAATAGAGTTCGATTTCTCCTCGCGGACACACCATTGTGTTGTGGTGTTCCAGGTGGAGATAGTTATGAGACAATCCCACAACTTCTAAGATGATCTCTAAAAGCATCACTTATGTATTCACCTCCTCTATCGGTACGGAGAATTTTTATTGACTTGTTGAGTTGATTTTCTACTTCATTCTGGAAGGTTTTGAACATTTCAAAAGCTTCATCTTTATGTCTTAACAAGTACACATACCCATATCGACTATAGTCGTCGGTAAAGGTAATGAAGTATCTTTCATTGTACCTAGTCATTGGCTTAAAAGGACCACATACATTCGAAGGTATGATACCTAATAAATCTTTTGCCCTTTTGATTTTGCCACTAAAAGGTGCCTTAGTCATTTTGCCTTGTAAACAAGATTCACATACATCAAATGAATCATATTCACTTGCTTTTAAAAGATCATTTTTTGAAGTGTTTGTATGCGCTTCTTGTTTATATGACCAAGACGGCAATGCCAAAGATATATGTCACTCAAATCCAATTTGAGCTTCTTGGTGGTGGTTTGGTACAATGAGCTATTATATAATGTGTTTCATGAACCAATTCATAAATACCATTAACAGGAATAGCTTTAAAATAAAAGATGTCATTTAAAGAAACATGAATTTCATTTTCAAAATGTCAAAACATAACCATATTGTCTTAATTGGGCAACTGAAATAATGTTTCTAGTCAAACTAGGAGCATACAAAATATTGTTTAAAATTGCTTCCAAACCATTTGGAAGCTTAAAGATGTATTCCTCTCGGTCTTCAACTTGAACTTTTGCCCCATTCCCCATATAGAGGCTTACATCCCCTTTCTTGAAGTCCTTACTTCTTTCAAAACCCTGCAACAAATTGCAAATATGAGTTTCACATCCGGTATCCAATACCCATGCGTTAAAGGATATTAAATTGACATCAATATGAATCATGAAGATTGTACCTGAGGTTTGCCCGGCATCCCTCTTAGCTTGCAACTATTTGAGATGGACAGGACAATTTCTTGCCCAATGTCCTATCTCCCCATACTTAAAGCATGGGTCATTTGAAGCAACCTTTTGCTTTTTTTCCGCTGGTTTTGGTGGTGGCACTTTTACCACTCCCTTTCCCTTTCCCCCAACGTACCTTTTACCTTTGGCAACACTTGCCTTGGGTGCGGGGTGAGGGCTCTTCTTGTTCCCACCTTCATGGATGGCGAGAACGGGTAAAACCCTTTTACCCATGGCCACCTCGGCTGTTTTGAGCATAGAGTTAAGCTCACTTATGTTCTTGTCCCACCTGTTCATATTATAATTCATAACAAAATTGTCAAACCTTTTGACAAAAAGTTGAGGATCAAATCCGTAGCCAACTCTTTCGAGATGGGACAATTCAGCCTTTCGAGGCGATCTATATGGCTCTTCATCTTAGGTACATAAGATGAGATCGATTAGGTGTCATCCATACGACATGCATGGAGTGCTCGAACCGTTTCGAAGCGCTCTACCCTTGCTTGTTGGAACGTTCCTTCAACTAGGTAATCATGTCGTATGCTCCGTGATGTTCATACTCCTTTTGGAGATCCGAAGTCATACTTGCCAACATGAGACAAGACACTTGGACCGAGTCCTCAGTGTATTTCACCTAATTATGTAGGCCTCCTCATCTTCCTCAGTGGGTTGATCGGAAATCGGATCGTTTAAAATATATGACCGTTTCTCTTGCTTGAGAACAATTCTCAAGTTTCGAAACCAATCGATAAAGTTGTTATGGTTAGATGCTCCTTTTGGATAGGGTATGAGTAGACGGGATATCAGTGTTTTCATTGTTGTTGGTGGCCATCTACAAAATTTAACAAAGTTCAATTTTAGTATTTTTGATATTGTCATATTTTAATTATTAATACTCTTTTATGCGTCATACATAAATTAAAATTCTAGAATCCAACGGTACATTTAAATAGTGGTTAGGTGACCTTTATCCTATTATTTAAATTAACAAGGCAGTCAACGTTTGACAATTGCAACCCTTTGTAACTTCTAGAGGTATGGGATCGACTTAAACATCATATATGTAGTCGGTACGTTTATCCCATCAACACCTTTTGTAAACCATATTGTAGGTGATCCATTTAACATGGTTTGCAAATCAAGTCACCCTACTTACACACACATGTGAGTTTATCAATACAAGTGGTTAGGTGACCTTTATCCCATAAATATGGTGTTCCCAACTCAAATCACAAGTTCCCTCAAAATGGTTAGGTGACCTTTATCCTATTAAGAGTTTCCAAGTAACTCAAGTGTTGTGCAAAAGGACGGTGTTAAACTTGTTTTCAAAAGAGATTTTAGTTTTTATAATTCTAGTTTAGAAAACCATATGTATCTTGTATTTGTATGCTTTCAAACACATTGTACCCTTGGTTCTTTTTATAATAAAACCCTTTTTATTTAAAATCATTAATCCTTTTAATAACCTTTTATTAATCACTTAATGATAAAGAACCATATTATTTCAGCTTGTTATGTTTATTAATTAGTTTGTTATGCATATCCATATATCAAACAACCATCATAAAATAAACAACCAAACAAGCACAACCATATAGTCACAAGTGCATAACCATAGCCACTAAGTTGACTACACTTGTTTGTCATCACAAGTGCTGTCATTTGGTCTTTCCTAAGGGTTAATTATAACACATTAAAATGTGTTCATGATCTCCCACTTGAATCCGCATCTAAATGCTTCAAGTGTCCATGTCTTTGTGTCCATCCTTTGTATCTTCCTTTGAGCCTCCAACTTGTGCATCTTCTTTTACAAAATTATATCCCAATATAATTTTTTTCTAATAAAATAAATGCACCTAATCTATTTATTATATATCAAAGAATAAATAAATTACAACCTAAAGATACAAACACAAAAATATTATTACAACCCTGTAATGAATAAAACCAAACATGACAAAATATTCAACCAAATCCAAAACACACTTCATCAAGGCTATGTTATGCACTAAAACATGTATCCAAATACAAGATTCAAGAACAAAATAAACTCCCTTTTTAATGCTTAAAATTTCAGCCAACATAACCAAAATTTTTAAGGGTTTTGTCCAAACAAAATAATCAACCATTTGATATCAATCTTTCAAGATTTATTCTAAAACATGTAAAATAAAACTTGAAAGACAAGGGATTCATATATATCCAAAACAAATCAGCCCCTAATGGGTTGAGAAAGTCCAACAAAACTAATTTTTTGGACTTTTAAAGCAAGTTTTCCACATAACTAGCTCTGATACCATTGATGGGTTTGTAACATGTTTATCAAAGATTGTTTAACCATTTAAACAAAAACACAGCGGATATTTAGAGATATAAAACATGTTTTAGGTACTGAAAATAAACCATTTTGGATTCAAGTAGACAAATCCAAGAACAAGGATCATATATGTGAAAACAAATGCTATCAAACGAAAAACAACCATAGGGTGTTCTTAGAATACTACTTTTCTAAGAACAAGAAATGTGAGATGGATAATAGATGAAAAAGATGATGTTCTTGAATGGAAGCCTCCAAAGAAGAAGACCTCAAGATAGCTATACCCACAAGCCTTTCAAACACACTTAACTTGTTAGGAAGTTGAACACCAAAATTCTTCTTCTTCTCCTTCTTTCGGTTGAAAATTGCTAGAGGAAAGAAGGAAGAGAGAGTTGCACTTGGTGTGTGAGAGAGAAAGTGGTTGAGGGTTGTGTGAATATTTTTTAATGTCTTGTAATAAATCAAGACAAAGGAATCCCAAGGTGAACCGCCAAAGGGGTAACCGAATTTTTCAAAATAGATTCCCACCCATTTAAAATTTTTATCACGCATTATTTAGTATGAGTTTATAAAATTAACCTCTTTTAATTTTATAATTCAACCACACTCTTATTTGTTATTATGTAACCTATTTAAATAATAATATAATAATTTCTCATGAACAAATTATTCTATTTCAAATGTAAATAATTTAGAAAACTCATTTTCTAAATTGTGTCAATATTTATTTGCTTGATCATATCAACAAATAAATATTTATTGGTGTTTGCTTAGCTTGTTATTGGGTATGACCCGACTTGGATCATAACGTACTAACCACATCAATCTTGTATGTGTCTTGGGCACATAAGACCCAACAACTTGCCAATTGAAATACATGTACACTGAAAATGGACGCCGTTTGGTTTAATAAAAGTAATGTTGTTATCCATTTGTCAACAGTGATGTATATGTTCTTCTATATTAAACAAAGTGAGACACGTCTTCATTTTTATCTACTAAGGAAACATAGGATATGAATGCTATGTAATTGAAGGATTATTTTGAAGAGAGGTAAATAATTCCAAGATGATTTCATTATTCCATTGATCCCTCATATATACACAATACAAAACCATTGAATAGGAACTAGCATTTGTTATCTAAGGAAACTATATGCTAAATAATATTACAGAGATTTACAGCTAAGACCATTGATTTAGGTCAATGAGACAGAATATGACAGCTAATACACCCCCGCAGTCGCTGCCGTAGATGGTTGAAGGCACAGACTGGATCGGAAACGAGTAAATAACTGACGTGGGAGGCCTTTGGTAAAGATGTCTGCATACTGGAAATCTGCAGGTATATTTAGAACTCGTACCGCCCCAATGCGTACTTTTTCCCAGGCAAAATGAATATCGAGTTCCACATGCTTTGTTCGTTGATGTTGAACAGGATTTTCAGATAGGTAGACAGCAGAAACATTGTCACAGTAGATAATAGTCGCCTTTGTAGTGGGCACGGATAATTCGAGAAGTAAGTTTCTGAGCCAACTAGTTTTAGCGACAGCATTGGCAACACCCCAGTATTCTGCTTCAGCACTTGAACGCGAGATAGTCGGTTGTCGTTTGGATGACCTTGAAATGAGGTTGTCACCTAAAAATACGCAATAACCCGAGGTTGATCTGCGTGAGTCCGGACATCCACCCCAGTCGGCGTCTGAATAGGCAATGAGTTGCTGTGATTTGGATGGTGAGATGCATAAACCATGATCAATCGTGCCTTTGACGTATCGGAGTACCCGCTTGAGAAACTGAAAATGGGGCTCACGAGGGGCGTGCATGAAGAGGCAAATTTGTTGAACTGCATAAGTGAGATCCGATCGGGTAAAAGTGAGATATTGCAGTGCGCCTGCCAGTTGTCGGTAGAGAGTACCATCAGATAATAAAGGTCCGGTCATAGCACTTAATTTCGATGAGGTGTCGACAGGGGTGGCAGCAGGTTTACAATCGGACATATTCGCCCGTTGCTAGATATCGGAAGCGTATGTACTTTAAGAAAGGAACAAACCCCCGTTTTGGTGTGTAACATTGATGCCAAGGAAGTGTGCAATTTGCCAAGGTCCGACATACGGAATTCTTGAGAGAGTAACTGGATGGCCTTTGAAGAAGCTGATTGTTGGAGGCAGTCAAGATTATGTCGTTAACGTATAATAATAGATATGCTATCTGACGATCTTGCTTGTAGACAAACAACGAATTATCACTAGTAGTGCTCCGAAATCCACATTTGGTGAGATATGTGGCAAAGCGATCATACCAAGCTCGTGGTGCCTGCTTCAAACCGTAGAGGGACTTTGTGAGTTTGCATACATAGTTGGGGTGACATTGGTCATGGAAGCCCGGAGGTTGAAACATGTAGACTGTTTCATACAAATCACCATGAAGAAAAGCATTCTTAACATCAAGTTGGTGGATAGGCCAACCTCGAGAGACAGCCAAACTAAGAACGGTGCGGATAGTCGTGGGTTTGACCACTGGACTGAAAGTCTCATCACAATCAATGCCAACTTGCTGACTTTTGCCATTAACTACGAGTCATGCCTTATATCTTTGTAACGTGCCATCGGATTTAAATTTGTGACGAAATAGCCACATGCATCGAATGATGTTTGTGTTTGGAGGCCGCGGTACGAGAACCCAAGTATTATTATCCATTAAAGCTCGATATTCATCGGTCATAGCGGTGTGCCAATTTGGATAGGATAAGGCCTTAATGTGAGAGGTGGGAAGGGGGGATATAGGAAGGGTGGTTTGAGTGTGAAGGCTTAGAGGGTGGCGGGGTTTAGAGATGCCCGATTTGGAGCGCGTGTCATAGAGTGGATTGGGGGCGGAGGGGGAGGGGTCGGAGGTGGTGAAGGGGAAGTAGGAGGGGTTGGTTTTGTGGTGTTAGGGTAGGGTGTGTGGGTGGTGTGGTAGACCTTTGATAATAAATGCCAAAGCGATGAGTTGTGGGACGAGATTCGTTGGTGGTAGTCTTGGTAGGGTGTGGAGGTTGGGGATGTGGGTCAGGTGAGAATATAAGAGGTGAAGGCTCAAGAAAGGAGTAGTCATGGTTGGATGGCTGGTGTGTCTTGGCATACAGAAAAGTGGTGTCATCAAAGGTCATATGACGGGAAAGAATGATTTTGCCTGATGATATTCTAGACACCGATAGCCACGAAAATCGGTCGGGTAGCCTAGAAAGATACATAAGGTAGATCGAGCGTCAAGCTTGTGAGAACGGGTGGAAGAGGTGTTTGGGTAACAGGCACAACCGAACGTTCGGAGGTGCGTATAAGATGGTTGTTTTAGATACAAAGCAGATGTGCGTGTTTGGAAATGGAGAAGTTTTGTTGGAGTATGTTGTGTAAGTAGCAAATGGTGTGAAGGGCCTCGACCCAAAACGTTGGGGGTAACGAGGCATGGGTGAGAAGAGTGAGCATGATATCGTTGAGGCGACGTATCATACGCTCCGATTTACCATTTTGCTGGGATGTTTGTGGGCATGAAAACCGAAATTGAAGACCATGTGTGCGCGCGAATGTTTTGAAATGATGGTTATCAAATTCACCCCCGAGATCACATTGAAAAGATTTTATGGTTGAGTGAAATTGAGTTTTGATGTAAGTGTGAAATTTGACGAATTTATCGTATGTCTCTGATTTGAATTTTAGAGGAAAAACCCACACATATTGAGTATAATCATCGACTAGAACCATGTAATATTTATAACCCGTTTTGCTCGTAATGGAGAAGTCCACAAATCACAGTGGATGATATCAAATGGTAATAACGTTGTAGATTGTGAACTAGAAAACGGTAAACGTTTGTGCTTAGAAAATTGACAAGAGTTGCAAACCAATGTTTTTAAACATTTATTACACGAGATAATTTTATTGGAAACAAGATAATCAAAAACTGGAGAACCGGGGTGTCCCAACCGATCATGCCACGGCTCTTGAGAAGTGGATGTGAAAGCAACGGATGCATCAGTTTGGTGACCGGATAAGTGAACGGGTAGAGACGACTGGAGCTATTGTGACAGGAGAGGGTCTTCCCAGTCGGGTAATCCTTCACAGAGAAACCATAGGGGTCAAAAGAACAGAGACATTATTATCAATGGTAAATTTGCGTATGGAAATAAGATTTTTTATAATGGATGGGGTATATAAAATGTTGTTAAGGTGCAAGGGTCTAGTGTTAGAGAGGGTTGAGTTACCCGATCCAAAAACTGGAACACGCGTGCCATTACCAACAATATTGTACCAAATTTAGATGATAATAATGGATTGTCGATTTTACCTTGGTCTCCGGTGAGGTGGTCAGTAGCTCTTGAATCCATGAACCATTCCGTGTCTCCAGATTCCATAGTCATTGCTTGTAGTGCTTCTCCAAGTTGTGTGGGCTCGAGGGGGTCAAATTCCCCGAGATGGGCTTTACAGAAGAGTTGGGGAACGTATTTGGGCCCTGGGTATGGTTATTTGTTGCTGGATTCCGGGCCTGAGGAGAAGTCCACTTGGGTGTTGAAGCATGTTGAGTGTGGCCCATCCAATCAGAAACCCAACCCGGTTGAGTGGGATATGGGCAGGGTGGGGGGACCCAGTAGGCCCACGGAGGGGTACAAATCCAGTGGCGGTGTTCGACCAAGGGTTTGGAGGGCGCAAAGAGTGATGATGTCCACGACCGCGAGGTGTTCGACCAGGAGGCCCTGCAGACGGTGGCGGTTGTCGGCGAGGTGCAGGGGGTCGGACGGTGGCTACCCCTGCGGCGGTTCGTCGATTCCGGCGGCCGGTCGGAACGTGATGTTCCCGGCGAGATGGCGACCATGGAAACATGGTCGGACAGGCTGTCCCGGGCCGTGATTCATTGCTGTTCGAGGTGGAGCATGTTAATCGCAGTATCCCATGAAGGAATATTCTGATTGATGAGAGCCCCAATGTCATCAAACTCTCTCGGCAGTCCTCGGACTAGTTGGAGTACCAGGCGTTGCTCGCTCACGGGGCTGTCTACGGAGCTCAATTGGTTTGCTAGGTCTTTCAACGTTTGGCTGTAAACCTTGAGTGAAGGCATCGATTTGAGAGTAAGGTTGTTGAATTTCAGTTCAAGAGCAGCAGCTCTTGCTCCTTTGTTGTTCAGAAACACAGCCTTGATACGCGTCCAGGCCTGAAGAGCATGTGGAGTCTGCATCCAGAACTCGTGAGAGAAGCTCGTCCGACAATGTCCCGTAGATCCATTGTAGAACTATCGCATCTATTTCTGACCAGGTCGCGTACTCGGGTTAGTTTTGGCTGGCGCCTTGGTGCACTCGATGTGGTTCATGACCTTATACCCTCTAGCATGAAGTTGAAATAGTTTGACCCACTGTGCATATGTAACCTTCACTCCGTCCAGAATTCATACTTTTCGGGTGATGTCGGTGACAGTGTATGCTGGGTGAGGCTTTTGGCTGTAGGCTTTTCGGTTTCTAAGGTTTCATGCTTGTCTGAATCTCCCATCGTGACAGAAGATCAGAGTGAGGGGAAAGATAGCAGAACAAGATCGGGGTTTGTGGCTAGATATAAAACCGATGAGGCTCTGATACCATGAAGAGAGGTAAATAATTCCAAGATGATTTCATTATTCCATTGATCCTCATATATACACAATACAAAACCATTGAATAGGAAACTAGCATTTGTTATCTAAGGAAACTATATGCTAAATAATATTACAGAGATTTACAGCTAAGACCATTGATTAGGTCAAT
The DNA here is from genome assembly GCA_024085815.1 of Flaveria linearis. NCBI lineage: Eukaryota > Viridiplantae > Streptophyta > Magnoliopsida > Asterales > Asteraceae > Flaveria > Flaveria linearis. The sequence goes on from JABSNV010000307.1 coordinate 62,322, forward strand.
GAGACAGAATATGACAGCTAATATTTATCATACACACTTCAATATCTATCCATGGTTATCAGATTCAGGCCCTCACACTTTTGTTGTTTGTATTTTGTTTACATTTGTGGTTATCTCATTTCATGCTACAGAGTAAGTAGATTTTAAATTTTAAGTGGCAATGGATATGTTAATTGTAGCTGCTTCTGTGTTCTTAGATAATAACAATAGAAAGTCGACCATCACAAAGCATGAGTTCATCGTTTCATGATGGAAAGTGAACTAAAGGGACTCAGGTTTGTTTCATATACATGTTTTTTATTTTCTGTGATCTAATATGGTTTTCTAATGCTTTGTCAGTTGTCACGTCTCTTACATTTAGTTAAAGTTAATTTTACTTTGAAATTCACCATATTCGGAATTATCGCAGAGTGGATATGAGTTGATAGGCATGACAATGTGAACACATAAAAATATGTTATCCAAAAGCCACTAACAAACTTTACTAGACACTTAGTTGAACACATTACTGGTCTCAAATATGAATGCATTTTTACTTTCAATGCAATGTAAATGCCAAGGGTTTTCTTTGAAAGTGTACATCAAAACACATCTTCACTTTTTTCGGTAAATTATTTTGGCGCAACGCGTCGGGAACCACCCTAGTTCAATTACAATTTATCACCTTATTTTACTATAACATACCTTAACAATAACCATTAGTGACTCGACTTATCAATACTTCAATTAACCATAATTTATCCTAATTTGCCAACATTAGCTCTAAATGACCATTGTTGACTTATAATGACCCTAGTTAATTGTAATAAACTATAAACATCCTAATTGACAATCATTAGCTTTAATTGACCATATTTCACCATAATTGAAACCACTTTACCACTATTGACCTTTTTAACATCATTACTCTAATTTATTGTGATTTCTCATACTTAACCAATAAGGCAATAATAGCTCTTCCTAACCGTAATTGAGCAATAATGACCCTAATTAACCGTAATTTACCAATAATAAACTTATTTATTATTATTTTTTTTGGAAGGCAATTTCATTAACACCAAAAACACGGCTACATCTCTAAGCTAGAGATAAGCCAAAAAACAACAAGTTAAGTTACATCAAAAATAAAATTGCACCACCGTTCCAATCTACCGTACCATTCTTATATCTACTCTTGTACCAAAGAAATCCCAAAGCTTTTACGTCCGCCACAATCTTGACCACGTCCGAATAATGTTAGTGAATGCCTTTTCATTTTCTAGCCTTCCAAATCCTCCAACACGCAATTATAAGACCCCGTAAACCATATCTTTCTTGACTCCTGAAAGTTGCATATAATCGCCATTTTTATAATATCACTAACCGAAAAAGGAACATAGGAGGGAGCTTGCACCATAAACCATCCAATTAACAATCATAAACTCTAATTGGTTAAACTTACCAATTAAACTTATTAAATACTAATTCATCGTAACCATCCAAATTAACAATCATAAACTCTAATTGGTTATCACTTGCACTAGACCATTATGAATGTGATTTACACTACTTGACCATCAATAACTCAAATTGATTATTATATGCTTTTTTATGTACAAATTTATCATTGAATTTACGACAAATAAATTGGAGGCTAAAATATTAGTCTTTGATTATTTGATATGTAAATGCATTCAAGGCTGAATGGTAGTTTCTAACTCAAGGATACGTATTTCATTTACGAGTTAATTTAGAGATTGATTTTTAATCTCTAACATATGTCTTCAAAACAGTAGAATATGTGTTTGATTATTGTAGAACAAATGTTAGTTTCGAGTAAAATCTACATAATTTTTATGACTAATATTCAGTACTAGATAACTTTCTTAAAATGATATAACCTATTCCAAATAAGTAGAGGTTAAGAATCAGTCGTTGGTTCTTTCTTATACAGAATATATCAAAAATGAATATCAGTCCCTAATTCAATGTGTTAAATATAAAAAAACTGAATGTTAGTTTCTAATCCATTTTCTCGAAAAGATAGAATATGTGTTATTTATTGGAGACTATATATTATTCCCTACATATCTAATATAAAAATTTAATAAAGACTGAATACTAGCTTTGAATGAGATTATCTTTAAGATTGGATCTTTAATACTAACTAGGTTTTAACCCGCGCGCGCGTTGCGGCGGCGTTTGTGGCGTGATAAAGTATAAACTACGACCAGCCGACTCGTTCCCCAATTAAATTTACGTCAAAACGTAGAGTAACTCAAATATTTACTATTGAATGATAACATGTTATATTCGGCCCAACTATTTTTAAAACAAATTTATGTCGAAAAGTATAACAACTCAAACGTACATAAAAACACGTGTATTGACGTTGTATGCGATGTGATAGAGTATATATTACAAAATACCCGACTCGTTTATGAGTTAAATTACATCGAAACGTATCTTATATGTCGAATAAAACATATTATATTTAACCCAACTCGTTTCCCAACTAAATTTGTGTCGAAATTTTTTTATCGCTCAATTAAATTACATATTATATTTGAACCCATGTGTATTATAATATATAATATATAATATATAATATATAATATTCAAAAAAGAAAAGATTAGGTTTTGGCGCGCGTGTATGCGAGTTTTAATGTACCCTAAATCAAATCAAAATGAAGGTTCAAAACCACAAAATCAGTAAAATACGTAAAGTAAAACACACAAAACCCTAAATCTATAACACACCCCAGAATATGCAGAAACCAAAAACTAAATCAAAGCCCAACACCATATGAAAATTAAGCCGCAAAAAGCGACACAATCCAAAATAGAAAACCGACAAATCAAAGCCCCGAAAGAGAGCAAACAAAAGGAAAACCCAAACCTTAATAGCGAGAATCGTCAGGGTATCGATAATGAAAGAAAAAAAGCAGAACCCGAGAAAGACAACGTCAATGAACCCTACAAATCAAAGATACGTGTCCAGATAAAAAACCTACAAAAAACTTCACCCCAAATTCGAACACACACTCAAAACAACCCATATTAAAACACAAAAGAAAAAAAAATTAAACACAAAAAAAAACAAAAAAATTCACAAAAAAAAAGCCAAAAAAAAAATAAAAGCCACCGACATAAGTTTTAATTAGAATAGTAATTTGTATTAAGAATTAATTTTAGTTGTGAATATGTTCCCTCAAAACTTTAGAATTTAGGTTGATTTTAGGAGACTAGATAATACTTCATACTTATTCAAGTGTAAACTCTATGAATACTGAATATTAGTTTCGAATAAGGTTACTTATAAGAACTTTTAAGATTGATTTTTAGTCTTCGATGTCTTTTTTAAATGTATGATTTGCGCCAAATACTAGAGACTAAAAATCAGCCATTGATCTTTTTAGCACGAAAAAATCATTTGAGACTAATATCAGTCCCTAGTTCGATCCACTATAGAAATAATAAAAACTAATTTTCAGTCTGTATTACGATCTCTCTTTATCAAAGACTGAATATTAGGGTTTCTTTGTTATGTGGTAATGGAATAAATGAAGGAAAGGAATTAATGAGAATAGAATGGATGAGAGAATTAATTAAGTTACCCTTTAAGAATGAAAGAAATCATTACTTTGTGTTGTTCAGTACGTATGAAAAAACGAAAAATTAAATGTGAAAGTAGTTATGGTAGTGATGGTGGCCGATGGAGGTTTCCGGCGGTGGTAGCGGCCTTGTGGCGGTGGCGGGTGGAGGCCCCCGGCGGCGGCGGTGGCGGAGGAGGCCCCCGCGGCGGCGAGGGCCGGTGGAGGCCCCCGGCGGCGGCGGTGCCCGTGGAGGCCCCCCGGCGGCGGCGGTGGTGGCCGTGGAGGCCCCCGGCGGCGGCGGTGGCCGGTGGAGCCCCCGGCGGCGGCGGTGGCCGGTGGAGGCCCCCGGCGGCGGCGGTGGCCGGTGGAGGCCCCCGCGGCGCGGTGGCCGGTGGAGGCCCCCGGCGCGGCGGTGGCCGGTGGAGGCCCCGGAGGCGGCGGTGGCCGGTGGAGCCCCCGGAGGCGGCGGTGACCGGTGGCCGGTGGAGGCCCCCGGAGGCGGCGGTGGCCGTGGAGGCCCCCGGAGGCGGCGGTGGCCGGTGGAGGCCCCCGGAGGCGGCGGTGGCCGTCATGATGGTCGGTGGTGATTGTATGTAGGTGAGTGGGTGGTGTTGGTGACAAGAAGGGTGGAGGCTCCCGGCGGCGGCGGTGCCGGTGGAGGCCTCGGCGGCGGCAGTGGCCGGTGGAGGCCCCGGAGGCGGCGGCGGCCGGTCGTGGTGGCCGGTGGTGATTGTTGTGGTAGGTGTGGGTGGTGTTGGTGACAAGAAGGGATGGAATGAAAAAAAGAAGGGGAACTAGATGGAATAAATTTGAAGGAATGGAATCAATTATGTAATGGTTCATTCTATTACCTTTGCCAACCAAACATGTCTTTTTTCATTAACCCTTAATTATTCATTCCATTCCGTCATTCATTACTCCATACCAAACGCTACCTTAGTTATTCTTACACCGACGTTAAATTTCATTAATATGAGCACTTAATGGGATTGAAATTCAGTAACAAAAACTTTCCTTAAAATCTCCTCACTATGAAACCATTTTGACAGAATTTTAGTGTTAAATAGTTGTCAAAGTATTAGGAACTAATTATTAGTCACTAATTAATATGAATCATAAAAAATAATTTCTAATATCATCAGTAACTAATATATTAGTCTTTAATATTATATATCCAGGACTGGCAAATCGGTCTCTTATATTTTAATCCTTATAACCACTTTTCTTAGTAGTATAATTAAACTTAATCTACTTGATCTTTCGTTTTTGTCACTTTTACTTAAATTCATAATTAAATTCTAAAAAAAAAGTAAGTAAAGGATTCTTGGTCTCTGGAAAGCAGCCAAACATGTTGTCATATTCCTGCTCTGCAACTTTTTATAGAGACCGAATCTTAGCATACACATTCATGCATAAACAACTTGTATTTTTAGCAGCTACACTTGTACACTTGCTATAATTGCCATCAGCTTCTTCTACTTTGGTTTCTTGTAAAAGCTTCCAAATCTTGTATGAAAGTGCTAAAATTTGAATTTCAACTTTTTACAAATTAGGCGTTTTATTTTTATTTTATTTTGCATGCATGTGGAAAGTGACCCTTCTCACAAGAGGCAATTATTGTTCCTTATTTTACATTAAAGTCCACAAGACTTAGTATAGTACATCTAGTCCCTATCATTCATAAGAGACACCCCCCCTCTTCTTATTCATTTTATTTTATTATCTTGCTTTCTCTATAGCTATGAAGAAGTGTTAGCTTTAAATACTTTTGTAGGTTATGGCAAGTTGCAACTTCCATTTGATATAATTTAGTAGTCATATGGCTCATATCACAAGTGGAACTTGAGGCCTAACATAGTTAATCTTATTGTTAGTTAAATATTATATGTTTTTATTAGTTGTTAAATACTTAAAGGTTTAGATGTCTAATTCAAACACATATATTTAACAATTTTCCATACATTTTTTTTGTATATTTGACATGTATTGATAACACGAAAGCCATAAAACTCCATAGTTATATACGTGTATGGAATGATTACACCATTAAATTCAACATTTTTAAATCTTCACTGATAAAACCCTATAAGTAATCTCGTCCGCCAGCATACTAATCTCTTTAATAGAGACATCTTGATAGTAAAAGAGTATGCTCTCCAATTAAAGAATGTATGTTTAAATCATACTGAACTAAAATATACTATTTAATGGTAATGTATAGTATGTTACCGATGAAAATAAAGAGTTTTTGCTTTTATCTAATTGTCTTAGCGATGTAAGGAAACTGGATAAATGGGGTAAGAGGTTTGCGTTTGTTACGTTTTCTGAGGTAGGATATCTCCCGACTGGAGAATGAATTATCGATGTCTGGTTGGGTTCGTTCAAGCAATTTATTACGATTGCAAGATTTGTAGATGGCGAGAAGGTTCATAGGGTTGTTAACGATCAGAGGAGGAAGACGATGGCTGCGAAGGTGATTATGCAAACCCTAGTTCTGGGGGTACAGAGGGAGATGGTTCTATGCCTGCTACAGTGGGGAAATGGCCGGTCGTTTGTGGATTCGTTGCTGAACAGAAACAAAGTGGACGTGATTAATATTGATGATTCAGTGGAACGATTTTCTCATTGGAATGGGTATGCCCTTCGTGGGAGGGTGGTGGACCTAATACGTTCACGTCTTTGAAGCAGTTAATAAAGAAGAGTGGTTGCAAAGCATGGATATTAAGTACTTGGGTGGTTTAAACGGTGGTTT